>ML782698.1:80199-92603 GCA_009831015.1 Picea engelmannii
GCACACCTTGCCCCAGTTCTGAAGCTGTTTGTTTTAGTAGCCCAACTCCTCTAGTGCTTTCTGGGGGAAAGGAGGATCTGGGTGCACTTGCTATGTTAGAAGACAGTGTGAAGAAACTGAAGAGCCCAGGGGGAAAAGGAGGTCCAGGACAAATCCTAAGCAAAGCTCAGGTCGAGACAGCACTCAATTTGCTTGCTGAATGTCTCTATGAATCCTGTGGCACAGTTTCTTTTTCTTGTGTAGAACATCCAAAATTCAAATCTTTTCTCAATCATGTTGGTCTTCCACCTATCAGTAGAAAGTATGTCGCTGCAGAAAAGCTGGATGCCAAATATGAGGAAGTAAGAAACGAGTCTAATGGAAAGCTTAGGGATGCCTTGTTTTTCCAGCTTGCATCAGACGGCTGGAAGAAAAAGAATTTGGCATATGGCGATAATTTAGTAAATTTGATTCTAAATCTCCCCAATGGAACTAGTCTCTTCCGAAAGGCCCTTTTTACCAATGGGGCTGTTCCCGCCAAGTATGTGGAAGAAACTATTTGGGAAACTATTACAGGGATCTGTGGCACAACAGTAGAGCGTTGCATAGGCATAGTTGCAGATACAGATAAGCATAAGACAAAGGCACTCCGAGAATTGGAACGTAAGAATTGTTGGATGGTGAATTTAACATGTCAAGTTCAAGGATTTAGTACCTTACTTAAAGATTTTCATAAACACTCTTCTTTATTTAGATCAGCTGCTTCTGATTGCTTTAAGTTGGCTACTTTCTTTAATAGCAAACATCCAGCTAGTACATACTTTCAGAAGTATCAGATGCAAGAAATGGATCATATAAAATTGTTTAGAGTCCCTCCTGATCCTCCTTTTGCTAATAGTAATTTCCCCTACAATTATGCTATGATGGAAGAAGTTGTTAATTCAGCGCAGGTATTGCAACTTACAGTGTTGGATGAGTCCTTCAAGGTCTTTTATGCAGATGATCCTGTTGGTAGGGAACTTGCAGATATGATTCAGGATATGAGGTTCTGGAATGACCTTGATGCAGTGCTGTCATTGGTGAAGCTGATCAGGATGATGGTGCAAGACATCGAAGCTGATAGACCTTTGGTAGGACGATGCCTGCCACTCTGGGATGAATTGAAGACAAAGGTTAAGGATTGGTGTGCCAAGTATAACATCGACGAGGGACCTGTGAAAGAGATCATTGAAAAGAGATTTGCCAAGAATTATCACCCAGCATGGGCAGCTGCTTTTATTCTAGATCCTCTCCATCTTGTCAGGGATAGCAGTGGGAAGTATTTGCCCCCTTTCAAATGTTTGACCGCGGAGCAGGAGAAGGATGTTGACAAGATTATTACCAGATTGGTTTTTAGAGAGGAGGCGCATATTGCACTAATGGAGCTCATGAAATGGCGTTCTGAGGGCCTAGATCCCTTGTATGCACAGGCAGTTCAGGTAAAACAACTTGATCCTGTCACAGGTAAAATGAAAATCGCCAATCCTCAAAGTAGCAGACTTGTGTGGGAAACATGCTTACGTGAGTTTAAAGTACTTGGAAAGGTTGCCGTCCGGCTGATATTTCTCCATGCAACTTCTTGTGGTCTAAAATGTAACTGGTCATTCATGAGATGGGTTTACACTCATGGGCATTCTAGGGCTGCAATGGATAAAGCTCAGAAGATGATATTTATTGCCTCACATGCTAGGCTTGAACGGAGAGATTTTGTGAATGAGGAGGAGAAAGATGCAGAACTGTTTGCATATGGCGAGGATGACGTGCTTAGTGATGTTTTTGCAGATCCAGCAATGTAACATATATTCCTATGAGTCTTAGGACTAATTCTTTCTTGTGGTTTGGTTCACGGAGGGTAAAAAAGAATGAGTAACACTATTAGATTCATGTGCTCTAATATTGATTCTGTACATCAGATCTATCATTGATACTCGCAGAGTCTTTCCATAATTTATCCTCTTCTTTTTAGACATTAGAATGTAGGTTCTTGTGTTGTAGATTATCCATGATTGCAACTTCTTGTCTTGGATCAACAGTTTTTATACACTTTATTACTTCCTTTAAGACGCGGTCATTCTTCCTTTAAAATGACATTGGACTATTCTCCCCTTCGTTAAATTTACTTAGATGGGCAATTTTTTTGCAAATTTATCAAGCAGTCACTAGCCCCATCACTGATAGGGAATTTTAAAATCAGAAAATATTGAAAAGTGTTTAAAATGTTCTCAGATCACATGTTTTCCTCTTAACCATTTAATGGTTTTAGAATTTCGGATGCATATCTATAAAGCATCTCGTTACTTCAGTCTTAATATTTGATTTCGAGATAAACAAGAGAGATTGTCGCATCAAGAGATTACATCTGATTATGAATTTATACTTGGAAGCATGCCATGTAGTACTTCGTTTGGAGTTCTCAGTTTTGCCGTGAATTTAAAGTAAATCAGACAGTAAGAGAGGAAATTTGTCTCCAGAACCGACCTTTTATGTATACAGTTGATCAACTTTGCCCACTGTCATTTGAGCTACAATATTTTCATTTTGCAGTAAATAAGAGTTGCAGGCTACTGTATCTCTTCTTTATACATTGTGTTATGGTAACTTATATTTTATCCTTGTATAAAGTTTAAACAATAAAAAGACAATTTTGGCTGATGAATTGGATACTAAGTGCTTCATGAATAACTTTTAATACTAGTGATATAAGGCACAATTTGCTAGCCTGTGGACAGTGGAAGGGCTGGTTATAGAGTTTCCATTGAAACTGAAATTCAGATCAGCCATCGAATTTGATGATTGATGCAGCATAGTTTTTGAGAAAGAGCATAACTCATAAAGTACTATCTGCAAGTAGTTTATATCCATATCTCCTATCCTTTTGGATTTGCAAAAGTTATCCTTTTCATGACCTTCCCAAGGTAATAAGAGCCTCATAACTTGTGAAGCATCCAAACTTTGCTTCCAGTCTGTAACTACTGGATGAAACAACGCTAAAAATAAGAGGCCTAAATACTCCATCAAGCCTTAGCTAATATTTAACTTGGCACTACTCAGTTTCAATTCATTAGATCTAGCACCGCTTAGTGCAATTATAACAAATTATAACAAAAGTAGCAAATTTAGGCACATGATTATAATGGTAGTTGCTTGGTTTTAACAATTACCCTGCAGCGGTCTCACTCATTTGATGATTCAAAATGTATTATGATGAAATTTGAGACACCTCTTTACCTTTCAATACACATGTTATATGGTATTTTTTTTTTCAAGGAAAACATTGTGGGGAAACCCAATGATGCTTTCTTACATTTTTGTATGGTATTCCAAGTAAAATTGTCGATATAGACTAGTGTGCATAAACCAAGGGGATTTGAACTAGGCACTTGCTGGCATAGAACTAGCCAAAATGCCTAGCAACATGGATGATGACTAGTTTAACCAACCCCTTGGGCTAAAATGTTTGGAAACATCATGCAGAACTAGCCAAATGTCTGGCAACATTTGTGACAATTGGTTGAACTAATCCCTTGGGCTAAAATGTTTGGAAACATCTTATTGTTGAGCACACCGCCCACACTAAGAGGGGGGGGGGGTGTGAATTAGTGTGTGGACTTTTCTAACTTTTTTTCTTACAAGTTAGTAGTTAAAACATAATTAAACAGATTAAGAACAATTAAATCATAATCACAATGGACAAGAGATACCAGACGTTTGTGTAAGCTTTTGTATAATTGATATGTATATATATGTGAATATAGTAATATGAATTTTGTTAGAATATAGAAGATTGTGCTCGTTTTACCATTGATGATACCCTCGTCACCCAACCATAGGCCGAAGCCACCCTCCGAGCACCTTGACCTTGATAGAGAAGAGAATCCTGGTAGCAATCCAATAGCTTTTGTATAATTGATATGTATATATATGTGAATATAGTAATATGAATTTTGTTAGAATATAGAAGATTGTGCTCGTTTTACCATTGACGATACCCTCGTCACCCAACCATAGGCCGAAGCCACCCTCCGAGCACCTTGACCTTGACAGAGAAGAGAATCCTGGTAGCAATCCAATAACCAAGAGAGGCTAATGCACCAAGCAAGATTAGAAACCAAGTTGATCAAATAATCCCACCCAGAAGCTAGCGCACACTTTCCCAGAGACTTGCGCACAAGACTGCCACTGTGCTGCACAGATCCAGTTCTCTCTGCAACTACTGAGATGTGTATAATGAGAACTGGCGCCCTGTATTTATAGTAGTCTGGGTAGGCTTACTGGGGCCGACTTCTCCTCCTGGGTACTAATAAATTCATATTAAATATATTTCTGCAGCCGACAACTTGTCTAGGGTTTCCTTCACTTCTTTGCTTCCTTTTGGAATATTCTAATCTCGTCATAGGTCACAATAGAGGTTCATACCTCCCGAAGCTACCATAATATTAACAAATTTTCCCAGCACCAACTATTTTGTATTAGCACCAACTGACGTAAGATGACCAACTCCTCGAAGAGCACCAACTCTCAAGCAAGACCCAGCTTGCTGATAGAATGCAGTCTATCCAACTAGAGTTCATATAGTAGTTCAACCAACTCTAGTAGCAGTGATCCATTATTGAATCAATTCTGTTTCATGATCAGAGGTATACCATCAACACTCATTACTGCACTTCATCTTCACTTTGAAATTCACGCCTTCCTCACTTCGTCTTTCCTCTGATATTCACACCTTCTTCACTTCGTCTTCTCTCTGATATTCGCACCTTCTTCACTTCTTCTTCTCTTCGATATTCGCATGGACCTCAGGTCCGCATCCCCTTAATTTTTCTCCGCAGGCCTCTCTTCCTCAGCGAGCCTCTCTTTTCCACAAGCCCGCTATCTTCCACACGCATACTCCACTAAGTGAACCAATCATGGTTGTATTTATACTTGTTTATGCTCAAAGCTTATTTAAGTTATTGAGCCGACTTGTGCAACAAGTTATAACTAACTTGTTCATTTACAACAACTTTTGGGACCACCAGAGATCATCGTTTCGGGTCTTCAACTTTAAACCTGACATTCCCTTTTCTTTCATAAATCAATCACAGGATGGATCGATTTCCTTCGTCTCTGTGATAACAAAAATAGGCGCTTCCTTCAAACCATGTTCATATGATCATAGGCGTAGAACCACAGGCTTATCAATTCAAGCGACGCATTCCATTCTGCCTTTTAAATCTCTTTACCATATGACTAATGGTGTTAATCAGACGTTAGGCGAGACGAGCGCTTATCAATTCAACGGTCACGATTCAATCTCCGATGAGATGGATGATTGTTGGGACTTCGCCCTTCGGTCTTCGAGACTTCGCAACCTTTCAGATCTCCCGAAGTAGATTTTGTCGAACAGATCAGACGGTTCTCATTATATCACAGAACCAAATCAATGGTCATATTCGATCTTTACACCGCTTAATCCGACGTCCAGGACTTAATCAAGCATTGAGATGGATGGCCACCAATTACTTTGAGACTTCGGCTATTTTGCTTACGCTATCCTTCCACTATATTTTGATCAACGGTTGAGAGTACACCCGACATCAGATCGACGATCGAGATCTCCTTTGGGTCTCCGGACTTTAGAGATATCAAATCTCAACCCCTTCTTTCCTCCGTACGTCAATCTTCCAGAGTTGTCAATCCACTGACGCGTGTCCCTTTCGGATCAACGGTCGAAATCTCCTTCGGGTCTCCAGACTTCGGAGATTTCAAATCTCAACCCCTTCTTTCCTCCAGAGTGATCACCTGTTGAGTAAGTCATAAGTGATGGAGACCGCTTGCTGTCGGTTAATACTTCCACTTACACTATCCTACCACTGTAGTAGATTGATGGTCGAGAATGCTCCCGAAGTGATCTTTAGATCTGACGTTTTGTGTCCACTTCGGGACTTCGACATTTGAGACTTCGGGGCTTTGGGCAAGTGTTGGTGGTAGAACTCCCGAAGTAAAACTCTCGGAGTGACGTAACTTACTAATGTCACTTGATGACATGTCACGAGCCGAGCTGCTTACGTTGTCCTTCCACTGTATTAGATCAATGGTTGAGAATGCTCCCGAAGTGATATTCAGATTGGACGACTCATGTCCACTTCAGGACTTCGACATTCGGGACTTCGAGACTTTGGTCATTTGTTGGTGGTGAAACTCCCGGAGTAAAACCCCTGTAGTGATGTAACTTGCTTACGTCACTTGATGATGTGTCACGAGCTGAGTAGCTGTCACGTGTCACTCAGATCCGTGATTTGCACGTACCTGAAATGCCGAATCAACTTGACACTTGTCATTATCTGATTGTGCCATGTGTCCTTGTTGACATAGTCTTGCTGACGTGGATCTCCTTATGTGGCACATGTTCTTCTCTTGGATCTAACGATTGTCCTAACTCTCGAAATGTATCTCAGATCGACGGCTGAGAGTGACTTCAGACCTTCTTCCTTCGGGACTTTTGACATTTCTTGGTGATGAAATTCCCAAAGAAATTCTCTCGGAGTGACGTAACTTGCTTACGTCACTTGTTGACATGGCACGAGCCAATTTCCTCTTGACGCCTGTCATCATCTAATTATGCCATGTCTATTTGTTGACGTGGTCTGCTGACATGGTCTGCCACATGTTTTTTGCTGTCATGGTCTGCCACATGTCCTTGTAGACGTGGTCTGCCACGTGTCCTTAATGACGTGGTCTGCCATATGTCCTTGCTGACGTGCTCTGCTGACGTGAGTTGCCATATGTCTTTGATGACGTGGTCTGCCACGTGTCCTTGCTGATGTGGTCTGCTGACATAGATCTCCTTGATCTAACGATCATCGTAGAACTCTAGATCCGATGGTCCTTATTCATTTCGGATTTCTGGCTCTCCGGGCTTCGGGTCTTTCAAATCTCAAACTAAAAAATTTGAAGTGAGATTTTTTCTGGAGCTTAACCTCCTCACATCTTTATACCCGAACTAAGTGTTGTTCGTCGATCATGATCCTAGATCGATGGCTTGATCTGTCTGCGATGCAACTCTTCTAGCTTATCCTGTCCTTCCAGTTAGAATGATCCAATGACTGACGAAAATTCACATAAATGAGATCTCAGATATTTTACCTCGCTTATCCTATCCTTCCACTCGAAATGATCCAACGACTGAAGGGAATTCGGGTTTGATCCGACAACTGATGGGTATTCGGATAATCAAATTCTCAACCCTTTCAGCTTATCCTGTCCTTCCACTAAAATGTGATGCAACGGTTGTGAAGACACTCGAAGAAGATCAACAATCAAGGATGGTTGCGGAACCACAACTTGTGAGTGATTTGAAGTTGTGCGTTGTTGATGAGTCAACCATAATCGTTGATCTTTGAGGCTATAAGATCTAACGGTCCTGACTAATTGTTGGATTGGAACTAGCGCGATATTTAATTCTCCTTTCGATCTCCGCAATCTATCCCTGTCGTTGATTTGACGATTGCGCATTCGACGGTCACAACTCAATCTGACTTAATCAGATCGCTTGTTGGATCAACCACAGTCGTCGATATCCGAGTCTATGAGATCTGACGATCTAGACCAATTGTGGGATTAGAACTAGCGAGTCGATTAATTCTCCTTCCGATCTCTGCAATCTATTGCTGCCGTTGATCTGGCTTGCAGATCCAACGGTCACRATCCTCTTATGATCCTTAAGCCCACGGTCACTCATATGCCCGACGTCGAATGTATGAGAYGATCAACACCATCAATTTCTTGATCAGACGACTGCTGAGGTTTCTCACTCTGATCGGACGGATGCTGAGGCTTCTCACTCTGAGCTTATGCTTTTCCTTTCGAGCTTTGATCTCTACATTTGCTAACCCTCCCRAGCTTTTATCATAGGAACATTGTTGATCCTATCGTGATCAACAATAATCACGAATTGATTCATACTGTTCGCTTCTTCTGCTACCTGATATACTRTGCAATGCGCTCTTCCTTCTGAGCTTTGATCTTCGTTCCCTTCTGTACTGCATTTTCCCTTATGAGCTTTGATCTTCATATTGTTCGCTTCTTCTACTAACTGATATACTGTTGACATCAATGACAATCTCATCTATGGTAAATCACAATGATAATTCATCATAACGACAAATCATCACATCGACTGTTGACATCAATGACAATATGTCCAACAATCTCCCCTTTTGTCATTGAGGGAAACTCACTAACTTCATATACAAAACTCCCCCTGTGATGATGCTTTCCTTTTATGAAGTTTTCTCTCCCCCTTTGACATAAATGGAAAATGGTTTTTCCTCCTGTAGTAAAGCTCTGTAGGTTACTGAACAGAATCCGAACTTGGGTAACTCTTCCTACAATCATGTTTTGCCTGCCATAATTGAATGACTCCCCCTGTCAATATGCTCTCTTTCTTCTTCTGACTACTCTCCCCCTTTGTTTCTGAAAAGGTAGCTCTACTTGACAAGGTTTCTTCCCCTGTTAATTTACTAACTTCTTATCTCAGTGGATTGGGATTTTTGTGTTTCAAATGAGTAGTCTTCTTGATACCAATTTTTGTAGTGATCAAGTTTTTTCAAAACTTAATCTAATTACTTTCTTATTTACTAACCAAAATACTTCCCCTCATTTTTCACTGACGGTTCTCCCCCTTTGTTTCTAAAAGGGTATCTTTTCCTGATAGGGTCTCTACTCTTTTTATCTCTATAGGATGTCATGCATGCTGCTTCTGCAGATGCTGTTGTCCTACTGGAACCCTACGCAATTGCAGCTCATATTATTCAAACAACCCTTGGATCTGCCCATTGATTCTCATCGATCTCTAACCGGATGTATCTATCTTTATCCAAGATGCTTCCTTACTATACATTGCTCTTAAGTTGTCTGGGAAAGTTTATACTATGCTTGTCACATGACTGCAATTCTTTTTGCAACATTTAACTTCACTCCTGTTCACTTGTTCAGTCTTTGCTATCCACATCTGTGAGTGTCCTGATTTCTTGAATTTTGTTCTCTGATCTTTTATTACTGCAACTTCATTTTTATTCCATGTTTCATTTACTCTTTCTGTCGTATTGTATGAAGCATTTCTCATTGATTGTTTTCTCGAGTTCCAACAATTATGGGCTTTGTGGCCATATCCACCACAACTATAACATCTCATAGTGTAACAATGTGTAGCAATATGCCCAACATGATTGCAGTTCCAACATCTTATACTATTGTTGAACCTACCAACTTGTTTTCTTCCATGATGCCTACAATCCAAAGCTTTATGACCATATTCATTACAAGAGAAACAATAACTGTTAAAAATACTCTCATACCTTGTTTGATTCATCCATGAAGGTGTCTCTCTTCTAAACTTGCTTTGAGGTGTATGAGTAGCTTATCAATGTCTTCCTTGATCTGATCTTCTAAATTTTGTAGTGTTGCTTTTATTTCTTGAACATGAAGAACCTGATGTTAGAATATGATGGATATGCTCGTTTAACCATAGACAATATCACTATTGTCACCCAACCATAGGCCGAAGCCACCCTCGAGCATCTTAACTTGACAAAGAATCATTTCGGAAGCAAACCCTAGGCTAGATAGCCAAACAAAGGGTGGCACACCTTTCTCCAAGGATAGCGCACCAAGCAAGAGTTGATAATAGATTCCAAACCATAACCAAGAGATAGTCCAAGCCAAAACCGAAATCTGCTAGTTGCAACAGCTGCAACGACAACTCTCCTCCAAACTTGCGGAAAAACTGGCCAACTGCAGTGTGCACAAGTATTCCTTCTGCAGCTCTGAGAATGCCTGCCAAAATGAAGACTGGCCTCCTATATTTATACTAAATCTGGCAAACTGCTTGGGTCGACTTCTCATTCTAGGTGCCTATTTACTTAGTATATAATATTTCCTTTAACTGACTTCTTCTCTTGGAGGCTAATAATCGAATACAAGTTATGCCCTTGAGCCGACTTGTCTTCTAGGGTTATTAGCCAACTAATTAGGGTTTCTTCTTGCTTCTCGAAATATTCTATTCTTGTCAGGTTTACACGTGGAGGTAAATACCTCCCGCAACTACCATAATATCAACACTCCCTCCTAGCTAGGGAGGTATTGAAGGTAATGGTCTTGAGCACAAACATACCATTCACCCGGTAGCATCAACATAGTCGTATAGAATATCTCATGACTAGATCATGAACACCACCATCAATATCAGTGTCATCAGTTGCATCATCTCTCGAAACCATACTCCATCTAAGTAATCAAACATGATGCTGGATAAGTCACTCACTCCACAAAGTGACACACGATCCATTCTTCTAATTTGGACATATGTCCTAGAAGAATAAATGTCTTGGACCATTTTCCATATGGGAAATCTTTGTCCATTGATCATCCATCTCGCTGATTAGACATTCTCCAACACTACTGATAGTCTTCAAGGCAATCAGAACAATGTCATTCAATAGAACACAATTGTGTCTATCCATAGTAGTACACAACTAATATCCAGTGGTACACTACCACACCAAGTAGCACACATATACTTGATCAATGACATATAGTCACAATCAGTGGAACACATCCACCACAATAGTATACATCTACTGTTCAGAGACATACAGTCTCCATAACAATCATATCATCTGATATCAACCTGCACAAAAAACATTGTTATGATATAAACTGAGTTATTTGGGCCATTCTTCCACTCACATCTATGAGATCTAGAAGAGCATCTGCCATTAGAAGATAAAACATCAATGATGAACTATCTGGACTATTCTTCTCAAGCAAGGAAGAATAACTGTCCCAATTTATGAGCCTGGGCCATTTCCTATTTGGGCCATTCCTCTGGCACTAAACAAAGTACAACCTGAAGAGAATGAATCTTCCCTAGGGAATGCCTGTCCCTGATTGCTGAACCTGGACCATTCACCTATCCGAGCCATTCCCCCGGCACTAAACAAGGTGCAGCGTGAAAAGAATGAATCTTCCCTAGGGAATGACTGTCTGGATCATTTCCAAAGGAAATGACTGTCCTGCACCAACCTCCAAAACTGACCATTCTTCGAAACTGCTCACAATTCTGAGCTTCGAAAGAATGACTGTCTGGCGAAGCGAACCAATCTTCTTGACCACTACTAAGAGTGACTGTAAAGAAGAGACACTGTCCTATACCATTCCCTATGTTAAACACAAGGGGAATCACTGTCTATGGTACATCAACAATCCATCGAACCATTTCCATTACGAAAATGACCGTTCAATCTGGACCATTTTCCGAACTGGAAAATGCATGTCCGTCAGAAATCTCAACCCACTTTCCGAACTGGAAAGAAATTGCTCATCTTGGACCATTTTTCGAACTTGAAAAATGACTGTCCATAAATCAATAACACATCAGTGCTCCCTCCCAACCTAGGAGTCATCTCTTCCTTTTTCAATAAGGAAGTCGTCTCCACGAGCCCCAACTTGAGTACACAAACTTTTTCATCTTGGACAGAGGCTTCACCAAAATCTCTGTTTATCTGCTCATCTATGGAGATATATATTGGAGAACCACTTTCTCTTTTCTGGACTTCATCACAGAGAGTGTAATGCTTGATCTCAATGTACTTCTGTCTTTTTGGAACACTGGTTTTCTCTGAAGGATTCATATAGCTCTGATCAATGTAGTATATCTTTGTTGGATTCATCTTTTGTTTCCTGCTAGCTCATAACATCGTGGTAGGGCTCAAACTGGAACATATCTATGAGAGTTTGTCATGGATTAGCAATCCATCATCCTGGATTTTTGAGTAACCATTCTGATACAATATCTCTGTTATAGAAATCTTTTCACCACGCTTCTGCTATGTATTGAAGGCTCTGCATCAAGTTGTTTGAATCCATACAAGATCTTCTTCCATTTGCATAGAAGGGTCTCTTTCTGTTATACCTCAAAGCCTTTTGAGGTTGCTCTACATGTAAACTCCAACCTATGAATATTGTGGACGATATACTGGCTCATGTAGAGGTATGTCTGGTTTACAAGCAATCATCATAGTCTTTTCCCTCCATCTGGGAGAACCTCTAGTTCTGGATCTTGCAATGTTTTCATTCATAAGTCTTCCATACACTGTTCTTCATCACAACTTTCAGTTCCTCTGCTTGATTTCTTTTAGTGAGTTCATATCAAGCTAGTAGTCTTGTGATTCTCGATACATTAACTGGTTGTTCTGTCTTTTCTCTCTCTTGGAATCTTCATGTTCTTCCTCATGTTTCTCTTTAGCTCTTGAGTTCATGGAGTTTTCTATAGATTCCATGCTCTGAAGATTCCAACTTCTTTCTTTCATCATAGGATCATGGATGTGGATGGACAACAAGGGATT
>ML782698.1:122860-152118 GCA_009831015.1 Picea engelmannii
ACCACACTAGGCCACAATCAAATAGTATCCTACCCAAAATTTACTCAGAGGCTCAATGATAGGTTTGATCAAGGGGATCCTGAGCTACACTTTCGGGAGCTCACACAGCTCAAGCAAACTGGCACGACTGAGGCATATATTGAAGAATTTCAGAGGTTGGCAGTGATGGTGCAAGACATTTCTCCAACCAGACTCATGATGCTCTTTACTGAGGGGTTGATGGAACCCTTGAAGGGTTGGGTAAAGGCTTTCAAGCCTATTAACCTACAAGAGGCTATCTGGAAGGAAAGGGATCTGGGGCCAGTTGCTAAGCCAAAATTCATACCCAGACCACCTCTTAACAATGGTGGAAGAGATCAAAGGCCTCTAATGAACTAGGGAGGATGTGACCCAAGGGGTTTTGATAGGGGTCGTGGCAGAGTGGATGAGAACACTAGGAGGGAGCTGAGAAGGAAGAAAATTTGCTTCACCTGCAAAGAACCATGGAACCCAACACACAAATGCATGGGCTGTGGTCAAGTGCACTACATAGAGGTCACTTCTGACAATGAGGAGGAGGAGGAGATCGAACAGATACATAACATTGAGGCCAAAACTATTGAGGCAGTAGAAGAAGAGATCACAGGACAGGCATGATAGGACTGTATGGCTACCTTAGCATCTATCACTGGAGTGCCCAAGTATAACACCTTCCGGATGAGGGGGGTCTTGCAGGGACAAAAGGTATCAGTTCTGATTGATGGGGGAGCCTCTCATAACTTCATTGATTCAACATTGCTGAAAAGGAGGCACATACCCACAATAGAGTTTGAAGGATTTAAGGTGGAGGTAGCAGGTGGAGGCACTATGCCTTGTGACAAATACATCCCTGGCATGAGGATTACCTTGGGTAGGAATGAGCTGGTACATGACGTCTATGTTATGGACCTTATGGATACCAACATCATCCTTGGTGTTCAATGGCTAAGTACGTTGGGACCTATCACCACCGACTACAATACCATGGAGATGTCATTCATAGAGAAAGGTGGATGAAAGATAGTGCTCCGGATCATGATAGGGAATGCTGCAAAGGTGGTCACAGCCAAGAGGATGGAGGCCATATTCCGAAGAGACGAGATAGTGTACGCAACATAATGTAGGATTTCAACACGTATGGATGAGCAAGGCAAGGTTCACTACACCCCAGAGATCAAAGAAATCCTTAACAAGCACCACAAGGTGTTTGGACCAATTCCCCCAGGGGTACCATCCGATAGAGGGTTTGAGCACATTATTGAGCTAGAGGAAGGAGCCAAACCAATCATTACCACACCATACAGAAATCCAAAGAAGTACAAAGACGAGATAGAGAAGGCCATCAAGGAACTTTTGGACATGGGGCACATCAGACCAAGCACTAGCCATTTTGCCTCTTTAGTAGTGCCGGTGAAGAAGAAAGATGGCACTATGAGGATGTGCATTGACTTCAGGGCCTTGAATAAAAAGACCATCAAAAACAGGTACTCGATACCAAGGATTGATGAGCTACTAGACGAGTTGCATGGAACTGTCTACTTCACAAAGATTGACCTTCGTTCTGGTTATCATCAGATCAAGATGAGGGAGGAGGACATCTCAAAAACAACCTTCATATGTCATTACGACCACTATGAGTTTTTGGTGATTCCCTTTGGGTTAACCAATGCCTCATCCACATTCCAATCTTGTATGAGCCATGTGTTCAAAAAGTAGTTGAGGAAGCATTTTCTTGTATTTTTTGATGACTTGCTCATTTACAGCAAGATGTGGGAGGAGCATCTCAGACATGTAGATAAAATTTTGACAATCATGGAGGAACAATCACTATATGCTAAGGAGTCCAAATGTGAGTTTGGAATGATAGAGGTGATTTACTTGGGGCACATCATTGGAGAAAAGGGGGTATAGGTACATCAGGAGAAAATAAAAGCCATCATGGAATGGCCTACTCCTAAGACACTCACAGAATTGAGAGGATTTCTGGGCATGTGCACATACTACAGGAAATTTGTCAAGGGATTTTCTCAGCTGTGTGCACCTTTGACTGATTTGACTAAGAAATGAGCCTTCAAGTGGAATGAGGAGGCTCAAATGATGATGGACAAGATGAAGAAGGTAATGAGTATGTGCCCAGTCTTGGCCCTTCCAGATTTCATCCTACCTTTTACCTTGGAGTGTGATGCCTCAGGAGAAGGGATAGGGGCCGTATTGATGCAGAATAGACATCCTCTTGCCTATGAGAGTCAGAAACTCAGGGGTCTCGAGCTACTCTACAACATTTATGACAAATAAATGCTGGCTATCATGCACACACTAGCCAAATTTCGACAATATTTGGTAGGTGCACGGTTTGTTGCCAAGTCAGATCATAATAGTCTCAAATACCTATTGGAGCAGAAGGACTTGAATGAGAGACAACAGAAATGGGTAAGAAGAATATAGGCCTACAACTTTGACATTGAATTTGTCAAAGGGAAGAACAATGTGGTGGCTGATGCATTATCTAGGAGGCCATCCATCTTTTCCATGAAAAGGGTATCAATTGACTGGAAAGACCATCTGGTAATGGAATATGCAAAAACAGTCTCAAATACCTATTGGAGCAGAAGGACTTGAATGAGAGACAACATAAATGGGTAAGCAGAATACAGGTCTATGACTTTGACATTGAATTTGTCAAAGGGAAGAACAATGTGGTGGTTGATGCATTATCCAGGAGGCCATCCATCTTTGCCATGACGGGGGTATCAGTTGACTGGAAAGACCATCTGGTACTGGAATATGCAAAGGATCAGTTCGCATGTCAGCTATTGGATGGGCAGGAAGAAGATGATAATTTCAGGGTTATAAATGACCTCATCTACTACAAGGACCACATATTTTTGGTTCCTGGATCGGCCTTCAAAGCCAAGATATTGCAGGCATACCATGACTCACCGATGGAAGGACACCAGGGGATCAACAAGATGTACAGGAAGGTGAGGGAAAGGTTCTCGTGTAAGGGCCTCAAGGAGGACGTGATAAAGCACGCCAAGGAGTGTACTACATGTTAGGAGAACAAGGATGAACACACACACCTAGCAGGACTACTGCAACCCTTACCCATTCCGTAGCACAAGTGGGAAAGCATATCCATGGATTTCATCACTGGGTTTCCAAAGACGCAAGGCAAGGACTGCATTTTTGTAGTAGTGGATAGGTTGATGAAGTTTGCACACTTCTTCGCCATAGCTACCGACTTCAGTGCAACACAGGTGGCTGAACTATTTTTTAGGGAGATTTTCAGGTTGCACAGCCTACCCAAGACCATTGTTAGTGATAGGGATAGCAGGTTCATGAGTACATTTTGGCAGGAGTTATTCAGATTGGTTGGTATAGCCTTGACCCCTAGTAGCAACTATCATCCTCAGACGGATGGACAAACCGAGATAGTCAACAAGTGGGTGGAAGGCTACCTCAGAAATTATGTGGTAGGGAAACATAAAGCCTGGGCCAGATGGTTGCACTTGGGAGAGTATTTGTACAACACCACCCAACATATGTCCATAGGCATGTCACCATTCATGGCCTTGTATAGTTATGATCCTTTATCTTTTGTGGAGATTGCTTTCGGTGACAACCGAGCGCCCATGGTACAGGATTGGATACAACAGAGCCAAGATATTCTCAGGGAGCTGAAGGATCATCTACAGAGAGCACAAAACCAACAAAAGATCCAAGCAGACAAGCACAGAGTTGATCGTACTTTTGAGGTTGGTGACTTAGTCTATCTAAGGCTCCAACCATACAGGCATGCTTCCATAAAAAGAAGCGGAGTAGAGAAGCTGCAACCACGTTTCTTTGGGCCCTATAGAGTCAACAAAAAGATAGGGGCCGTAGATTATGAGATGGAGCTTCCACAGGGCAACAGGATACACAACATCTTCCATGTCTCCTGCCTCAAGAAAGCCATAGGCCAACACATCACACCCATTGAGGTATTACCTCCCATGGATGAAGAAGGACAACTTGTTTTGATTCCGGAGGAGATATTGGAGGTCCGAGAGAAGAGGCTCAGGAATAGAAGCATCAAGGAGTACCTGATCAGATGGAAGGATCTACCCATTGAGGATGCTACATGGGAAAGTGAACAAGTGGTGAGAGAAACAGGTTTGGAATTGCTTGAGGACAAGCAATTTTTAGTAGGGGAGATTGTAATGTCCCCCACCTCTTGATAAAGAAGTATTGAAGAGACTCAGTGGCTTAGGCATCCCCACTAGGCCATAGTCTCACACTAAGGCTAAAGGTAAACTAGACTAAGGTTATATTCTTAAGTTGACTTGAGGAAAAAGGTAAAAAAGGAGTAAAAGATAACTCAATGAAAGAATAGAAGAGATGGAAGAGTTAACCTTGGGAGTTAATCTAACTCAATAGAGAAATAGAAGAAAAAGTATAAATAGAAGGCTGGGGCGCACCTATGAGGCATTCTGGATTTTGGTATTTGCTTGTTATTGCTCTTGAGCATACAGTTTGGGGTTTTGCTGTACAAACCCTTGTGAGAAACTCAGTGGTGAAAGATCCACTCACCTTGTTCCAAAGCTTGGTCTCGGGGATGAAAGACTCCACCCACACCATTCTACACTTATCACACATCCACCAATATATTAAAAAAAGCAACAATGCCATACTGTTCAGGAGTTTCCAGAAAAGGCACATCATCATGTTAAGGAGAGTTCGATCTAGTTGATTAGGAGAGACGTTGGGAATTCCAACACTTGGGGGTTTTACTTGTAGGTGATCAACCATCACTTTGAGGGTTTCTTTGAAGATTTATCATCATCAAATCTTCAGCTATAGTTTGGGACGACTTTGAGGCTAGGAGGACATCCTGTGATTCAATATTTCTCAGATCTAGGGAGATATACCTAGAATCTGGATCTGAAACTTCTCCCACGGGGTTTCCATAGCCCGATCTATATTCCTGGAGAGTTTCAGAGCATTTGGAGGCCTCCTTCATTAGGGCCGAGTTATCTAGGGTTCTAGGCATCCAGGAGGGCGCAACTTCATTAGAGGATTCAATATTTGGAGGGGTTTGTCTTAGCATTTCGGCCTGAGACTTCAGGAGGGATATCCTAACACCCTGATCTATCAGTTGGCAGAGTTTGGGCTCATCTAGAGTCTTCCTTCATCAGGGACGATTTATTGAGGGTTTCATCCTTCCACTAGAACGTGGTATCCTTCAACTTGAGGAGTTGGCATTCATACATCTCAGATCTATTGTATTGACCTTCATTTCTTATCCAGCCTTTGGAGGCTTGTTTTGTATTAGCGGGAGCCTTTTGTAGCAGCTCATATCTATTATCTATTGGGGCCATCTGAGGATTATTCCAGATCTTCTGTCTCTATTGTATCTGATTCATGCTTCTTATAATAAAGGTCATATCTATGCTTTTGTTTCCTATATCTTGAATATGTTGCGATCTTGCATGTGTTGGATGAATCTTGTATAAACACCATTTAAATAACTGGAACACTTCAATAGCCACCTCCACATCAAACACTTCAGTGGTAGTTAGTGATTCCGAGGAAAAAAATTGGCTTGGGATCATTACAACAATATCTTCAACAACAGATTCTAGATCTATTTTGATTAGTCTCATATTCAAAGGATAGATTGTGAGGTTTCTGCACAATGCAATTTTCCGATGGTTTTCCTTCAATTTCATCACCCTCCAAAACAACCATTGTTGTGTTTAACACATAAATTTATCCTTAAAATCAGCCCCTACTATTTTCAAGTTTTGACATATTTACCTTGACTATCTTTAGTACATTATCAACAAATCATACATATTTAATTTTCTTCTCAAGTTTTTTCTTTGCACTGATATTTTTTCTGAACAAAGCCCTCTCATTAGTTCCAATTTTGGTTGACCAAATTCCAACTTGGAATTTATTAAGACAACTCCAAGAAATACATTGCATTTGGTCACGAATGATACAATTTTGATTTGTTCTTAAACTGATTGTCTTGGTTAATAGATTCAAATTCTTCCTTTCCCTTTCAAGATATTTTCTAACAAAACAAAAAATCTTCCAATTCTTATATCAACAACTCATTCTTATGATAATTTGCATAAAGCAAGGGTTTGTGTCATGACTGATACAATTTTTGTTACAATTTTGATTGATTGTCTTGGTCAATAGATTCAAATTCTTCCTTTCCCTTTTAGGGGATTTTATGATAAAACAAAAAATCTTCCAGTTTTTTTGTCTAACAATACATTCTTATGTGAATTTGCATAAAGCAAGGGTTTGTGTCATATATTACATAATATATTTTCTATAGAATTTGAATGAATTGTGAAAGAATCATTATTGTTTTTTACCTTTTGGTATTGGTTATAACAACGGATTAGAAATCAACCACAATAGAACTAATGGGTCCTACTCCTTTGACTTAAATGTTAAATTTGACTATTTAAAGAATGTTTTTGGTTATATATGTTGGTTGTGGAGCCTGATTATCTTCCGGATTCAGAGGTCTTTGTTTTTAGCCGTGTTTATACCCCATGAAGTCTTTACACCCCAGAAGAATGTACACTCATCCATGTGGGGGAGTGCAGAGGGGGGTTACCCCCTCTGCGGGGTCCGAGGGCAAGCGGGCCCTCGGCGGGGGTTCGAGGGTGAAGCCCCCGAAGGAAAAATTGCCTTGTAAATGTATGTTTTAATTTCATTGTAAATTTGGACCGTTCATTATAAGGTCGCAGATTTGACGATAGAAGTTATGTTAGGGTTTTTTTCCCTAGAAGGAAACCCTCTTTTATGAGGGAAATGTATTGTGGATATGTATCATGAAAAATATTGTATTCTGAGTGAGGATACTGTGAGAGAAGGAATAGGAAGTTACAACGGGTGTGTTGTAGGTTGTATCCCTTCATTTGTTGGATAATAATAAATGAAGGACCTGACAATTTCTCTTATGGACGTAGCTCACACTGGGTGAACCACGTATATCTATGTCTTTATTGTATTGTGTATCTTCTGTGTTTTATTTCCGCATTTGTTTTATTTTATTGCTCAGCGATGTTGTTTTTCTAACAACTGGTATTAGAGCGAGAGGTAACTCGCAGGAAAAGAGGGTTCCTGGTTCGAGTGGGAACAATGGCGAAAGATGGAAAGTTTAGGTTCAAGAAATTTAACGGCCAAAACTACCAGTGATGGAAGATGCAGATAAAAGATTATTTATATCAGAATGATCTATTCCTATCATTGGGTGGAATAGAAAAGAATTCGATGGCCATGAAGGACGAAGAATGGGAGGTTCTTGACAGAAAGGCACTAGAAACGATATGGCTGAGCCTAGCAACGTCAATGGCTTTCAATATTTCGAAAGAAATGACAACAAAGGAGTTAATGGACACATTGAATAAACTGTATAAAAAACCCTCGACGTCCAATAAGGTATTTCTAATGAAGATATTTTTTAATATGAAGATGTCAGAAGGTGGGTTTGTTGCAGATCATTTAAATGAATTTAATACAGTTACTAATCAACTAAGTTCTGTAAAAGTGGACTTTGATGATGAGGTCAGGGATATTTTAATCTTATGCTCATTGCCAGAAAGCTAAAACAACTTGGTCATGGTTGTAAGTAACTTTGTCTCTGGTTCAAACACTTTAAAATTTGATGATGTTGTTTCTATTATCCTTAGTGAGGAAATGCGACGGAAAAGCACAGGTGAGACATCAGGTAATGCATTGAACATGAAGAACAGAGGAAGACAAGGATAGAGGAAAGGGCTCAGGGAACTGTGGGAATTCTAGGAAGGGTAGATCCAAATATATATTTGGAAAGATAGAGTGTTGGAATTGTGGGAAGAAATGACATCTGAAGAAAGACTGAAGAACTCGAAAGAAATAAAGAGATAGATAGCAGGAGAAAAATCAAGAAACAAATGTAACAGGTGATGTGTTACAAGATGCTTTAATTATTTATGTAGATAATATTTATGAGTCTTGGGTGGTAAATTCAGTGGCTTCATTTCATGCCACACCCCATAGGAAACATTTTCTAGATTATGTTCAACGTCATTTTGGACAGGTTCATTTGGGTGATGATGCACCATGCAAAATTGTTGGAATGAGAAAGGTAAAAATAAAGAAAAGGAATGGAAACCAATGGTTCTTGAAAGAGGTAAGACATATTCCATATCTAAGGAAAAATCTAATTTCAACAGGGCAGTTTGAAAGTGAAGGTTGTATATCCATATTTACAGATAAGGTGTGGAAGTTTACCAAAGGATCATTGGTGATAGAAAAAGGAGAGAAGGTAGGTACATTGTATTTATGTACTGGTAATATTGACTCTTCTATCTCTTTAGCTTCTACATGAGTGGATACAACATTGTGGCATCATAGGTTTGGACACATGAGTGAGAAGGGGATGCAGATCCTTCACAAAAGAAATTTGTTGCCAGATCTTAAACAATTTGATTTGAATTTCTATGAGCATTGTGTTTATGGAGAATAGAAGAGAGTCAAATTTCTCAGAGTCAGAAAAGAAAAGAAGAGTGAAAGGTTAGAGCTTGTGCATACAGATGTATGGGGACCAACTCAGGTATCATCTCTTGGTGGCTCTCCTTATTATGTTACTTTTATTAATGATGCAACTAGAAAAACTTGGGTTTATTGCATTCGACAAAAATATGATGTTTTTGATACTTTTAAGAAATGAAAAGATTTGGTTGAGAATGAGATAGGAAAAATGTTGAAGCGTCTCATATCAGACAATGGAGGTGAATATTGTAGCAAGGATTTTGATCATTACGGTTCATACCATGGGATTCATAGAGAGAAGATAGTTCCAGAAACACCACAAGAAAATGGTGTGTCAGAAAGGATAAACATGACAATCATGGAGAGTGCAAAAAGTATGAGATTGCATGTTGGTTTTCCCTTACAGTGCTGGGAAGATGTAGTAGATACTGTTGTTTAATTAATAAACAGAGGACCTTCAAGCTCTTTGGATGGTATAATTCTAGAGGAGGCATGGACATGAAAAAATGTAAACTATTCTTTTTTGAAGATTTTTAATTGCGAATCATTTGTCCATATTGATAAAGAAAATAGAACAAAGCTTGAGGAAAAATCCAATAAGTGTACCTTTATTGGATACGATGTTAATGATTTTGTTTATCACTTATGGGATTATGAAAATAACAAAATCATTAGGAGTAGAGATGTCATATTCAATGAAAAGTTCATGTACAAAGATAAGTTGCAGGGAAATAAACAGGAAACAAAAAAACCATAATACACAGTGCTTGATGAGATCACTGAAAAATAAATTCCAAAGAAACCAAAAAATCAAAATGTACAACAACATGAGCAAAAGGTACCTCAAACTCCTGCAAGTGTTGTTAGAAGATCTACTAGGTTAAGTATACCCCCTGAATGATACTCTCCTTCATTGTATTATTTATTGTTGACTGATTCCGGTGAACTAGAATGTTATGAAGAGGCAATGCAAGTAGACACCAAAAAGAAGTGGGAGCAAGGCATGAAAGAGGAAATAGATTCCTTGGTAATAACCAGACTTGGGATTTGGCTCAGTTGCCTGCATGAAAAAGAGCATTGCAG
Organism: Picea engelmannii; assembly: GCA_009831015.1. Taxonomy (NCBI): domain Eukaryota; kingdom Viridiplantae; phylum Streptophyta; class Pinopsida; order Pinales; family Pinaceae; genus Picea; species Picea engelmannii. Next base: position 132,503 of record ML782698.1, read on the forward strand.
AATAAATGGGTTTACAAGTTGAATGAAGAAGATGGAGGAAAAAAGCAGTACAAGGCTAGACTTGTTGTAAAGGGGTTTGCACAAAAGAAAGGTATAGATTTTGATGAAATAATTTCTCTCGTTGTTAAAATAACTTTAATTAGGACTATTTTGAGTCTTGTGGCAGTAGAATATTTTCATCTTGAATAATTAGATGTAAAAACAACTTTTCTCCATGGGGATTTGGAGGAAGAGATTTATATGCAGTAGTCACATGGGTCTGAGGTCAAAGAGAAGGAGAATTTGATATGCAGGTTGAAGAATATCTTGTATGGCCTAAAACAAGATCCAAGGCGCTGGTATTTGAAGTTTGACAGGTTTATGACAGAACATGGTTATAGTAGATGTCATTTTGGTCACTGTGTTTATTTTAAAAAACTAGAAAATGGAAGCTATATTATCTTTCTATTGTATGTAGATGACATGCTTGTTGGAGGGTCTAATATGTAAGATATAAATGTGCTCAAGAAGAAATTAACTAATTCATTTGCGATGAAGGATTTGGGTGCCACAAAGAAAATCCTTGGTATGAGAATAACAAGAGACAAGAAAAATCGCAAATTGACATTGTCTCAGAGTGAGTACATAGAGAAGGTGTTGGAGAGGTTTAGAATGCAGAATGAAAAACTAGTTAGTACACCTTTGGCCAACCATTTCAAATTAACTAAGGAAATGTGTCCCAAGATACAGGAGGAGATAACATACATGTCCAGGGTCCCTTTTTCATCAATATTTGGCAGCTTGATGTATGCGATGGTTTGCACAAGACCATATATTGCACATGTAGTGGGAGTTGTGAGCAGATATATGAACAATCCAGGTAAAGAACATTGGGAGGGAGTAAAGTGGATTCTTAGGTATTTGAGAGGTACTGCTTCTCATGCATTATGTTTTGGAGGTTCAAACACTATTCTACAGGAGCACCACAAGGTATGTTTTTACTCTAGGTGGAACAACAATAAGTTGGATTTCGAAATTTTAAAAGGTTGTTGCACTTTCAACAAAAGAGGCAGAGTATGTTGTTGCTACAGAGGCTAGTAAAGAAATGATTTGGTTACAAAGGTTTATGGAGGAATTGGGAAAGAAGCAGGAGAATAATAGGTTTTACTGTGACAGTGTGAGTGCCATTCATCTTGCAAATAACTCATCCTTCCATTCGAAGACTAAGCATATACAACTTAGATACCATTTCATATGATCCATATTGGAAAATGGACATTTGAATTTGGAAAAGATACACACTAGCCATAATCCTGTAAACATGTTAACTAAGGGAGTAACCAGGGAGAAACTGAGTTTCTGCTCAGTTTCAGTTGGTCTTCAAGAATGAAGATGAATATGTGAAATTTTCTAGGTCCAAGAAGGATCATAGTCCAGCATATACAACAATGGTGGAGTTGTTGAGATCAGTCTTCAAGTGGGCGATTGTTGGTTGTGGAGCTTGATTATCTCCCTGATTCAGAGGTCTTTTTTTTCAACCATGTTTATACCCCATTAAGACATTACACCCTAGAATAATGTACACTCCAAGCGGGGGAGTGCAGAGGGGGGTTACCCCCTCTGCGAGGTCCGGGGGCCAGCGGGCCCCTGAAGGAAAAAATGTTTTGTAAATGTATATTTTAATTTCATTGTAAATATGGACCGTTCATTATAAGGTCGCATATATGACGATAGAAGTTATGTTAGGGTTTTTTTTCTTAGAAGGCAACCCTCTTTTATGAGGGAAATGTAGTGCAGCTATGTATCATGGCGAATTTTGTATTCTGAGTGAGGAGACTGTGAGAGAAAGAAAATGAAGTTACAATGGGTGTGCTGTAGGTTGTATCCCTTCATTTGTTGGATAATAATAAATGAACGACATGACAATTTCTATGGTGGACGTAGCCCACACTGGGTGAACCACATATATCTGTGTCTCTATTGTATTGTGTATCTTCTGTGTTTTATTTCTGCATTTGTTTTATTTTATTGCTCCGCGATCCTGTTTTTCTAACAAGATATCACTAATAAATAAAATGAATCTAAAAACTACTATCGTAATTAAATATAATTTATTTTTTCTTAACTTTCCTTTTCTTTGTTTCGTTCTAGAACAAAACTATATTTTTCTCAAGGCTTCTTGCTTTTGTCACCTTCCCTACAAATCAATAAATGTATGCATTTCCAAATTATACCTAGTGAATGTATTTTACCATCTTTAAGCTTTAAAGAACATTGATTTAGACATATAAAATTCCCATCTTTATGTCCACAATTTTTCTCTTGATCATCCAGACTCGAATTACCATTTTTAGTAGAATCTACACCACCTTCATCATTTCGATTGATATTTCCATCCTAATTAAAATTTTCTTTTGAATCACTGCCACCTACAATTACAGGTAAGTATAAAGATTGAAAAATAAACTATTAAAATAGAAAGTAGATAAAAGTAAAGTTTTACTGGGAATACAAGATTATTATTTAAAAATAATTGTATATAAGTTTTATCTAGAATCATTTTTTTTTTTAACACAACATACATTTTTGTTGATTAAGTAAATTTTTTCTACAAACTTCTCATGTACAACTCTTGATGAACTATCTCCATGATATAAATCAATTGTCTTCTTTCAATTTTTTTTCATGAAACAAACAAATGTATATCTAGCATATAATGAGAGAACCATATCTCGAGATGAGGTATGAGTGTCAATTATGTGATCCCAAAAGTGTTGGATCCTTTCTTTTGCAAGTGACATGTTCTTTCAAAGGAAAATTGAATTCTTTGCAAGTTGGTATATAATATAATGGTAGTTTTGAATCTTGCTAATCCATATACACATGAATAGTAGTGACATTCTCCTCTTTCAATGGCATTCTCCAACATTGTATAATAGAGAACCTTATGTACATATCATTTGAATAATTTCTATGAACACCAATAAATGTATACTTTGTTATATCTCTCTTCACATTTTTGCAATATTGAGAGAATGATTTCTCAACATATGCCCATTATAGATACCAACTAAAAAAATGTAGGTGCAAGTTTTTGCATTTGAACTGAAAAAATATAATAATTTAAGGACATCAATGTCCATCCATTTAGAAACATAGTTAGTCATATCAATATTAATAAGCTCATAGACAAGAGGTTAAAGAGAGCTAATGCCATTTAGTGTTTTCACAATGAATATGGATGACTACAATGACAAACAATGTGTCTTTTTTCCTCATATTCCATTTTATCACTATTTTCCCATGAAAATCACTACTTCGAGACCCAACACACTATTTATTAGAGGAAAAAATTATAAGAAATGTGACCCAATAATACATTTTTAGAAAAAGTGATCATAGTTGGTATTTTTTCTATTGTTCATTACATATAACTTTGTCCTAGTGAAAATTTTCCATATTTCACTATTTGGGAAAATATCATTTTTCCCTCATTTCACCTAAGATTCTGCCAAGTGCAAAAGTGACAAGTCGCCATCTTCATATAAGTGAATAAGTTGTCTAGAATAATGTATGATCAAGAGGAAGGTTGTTGAGTGGTCATACGTGAAAATACTGTTAATGCATGACATGCAAATTTTTCCTATTCTTGCCCAATTTTCCTCCATTGGTGGTAGGATTTGGTCTCCAAACTTGATTTGCATCAATAGAGAAGCGTAAACCTAGTAAGCTTTTAACTATTGGAGGGCATAAAAAATAGTTCTAAAATCAGTTTGAGGCAAAGTTATAGCCATTAGAAATATCTTTTAGAGGAGAACAAATCTAAATGTGTATTCTACTAGAAAGAAATTGTTATATTTTAGAAAAGTCAACAAAACATAGCCTTGAGGATTGATTTTGACCAAAAAAAGGTCAACATGGATGATCTCCAAGGTGCCTTAAAGTTGAAAGAGGGAGTGCATGATCGATACATGAGTATATAAGACATAGAAACTAGTTATGATTGTTGATCTTGTTGTAGTAGTGCATGAATTAACATTGTGGGGGCACCACTTGATAGGTGAGCAAATTTAGGTTGTGGTAAAACTGTAAAAACATTGAAGTACTTGCTTGACCTTTAGAAATAGAATGCCATACAAGAAAATGGTCATCATTCCTAGGTGAATTTGATTTTGAAACTAAAGAAGAGAAAATAACACTATTGACACACTCAATAGAATATTGTATTAGTCCAAAAATTACCAGTGAAAATTAATCTTGGGTATTCCATGTATATTCTGAATTGTTTCTATGATTGATGTAGATATTGTACTTTCTTTAAAGAGATGAGAAAGAAAGAAAAAATTGGCATACTTTTTTATTAGATCCACCACTACCATGATGACATTCTTTCCTTTGGACTTTGGTAGTCTTGTAATAAAATCCATTGAGACCTCTTGCCAATGCTTACTTGCGGTTGTAGAAGACCCGATGCCTTGATTTTCTCTCCCTTTTTCTATTGGAAAACCAAACATTCAACCACAAACATTTGAACATCAATTTTAAGAACTTCATAGAAAAAATCCTTCTTGATCTCATGCTAAGTTTTCAAGAACCTTGAATGTCCTCCTATAGGGGAAGTGTGTAATTCCAAAAGGATCTTCTATTTGAGTTGGGAATTCTTACATAAATATATGCGATCCCGATACCATAGTGAATCATTCTTCCACACAAATATATCCAATGCACTCATGTTTTATTGTGCTTGTTGAATGATCTTGCATACCTTCTCATCTTGCTTCTATTCTATCCTTGCTTCTTCCACCCAATCATATTGTGGAATGGAAATAACATAAACTAATCCCTTTGTGTCTTCTTATTTCCTTGAAAGTGCATCTACCACTACATATTTTTATGCACCAAAACCTTAAAATATCATTAAAAACCAGAATTCACACGATGTACAACAACATGAGCATGGAGAACAACTCCAAAATGTTAGGAATAAGATCACAGAGCAATAAAATAAAAAAAATCAAAATGAATGATGAAATAAAAAAAAAAGTACACAATACAAGAGAGACAACATATATGTGATGTAGTCAATATGGGCTACATCTATGGAGAAACATCCAATCCTTCCTTTATTTCGTCAAGCAAAATGAAGGGATAACACCTACAACACATTAGTTGCAACCTCCTCTTCACTCTCACAATATCCTCTCTCAGACACACAATACTCTTACACATAATCACAACCTTTAAATAGGCTTCATCACATATAATCCTATGGGAAAATACCACGGGTTATCCAATATCATGGGCCCATAAACCACCGATGGTAAACCCATCATTGACCGTAATACAATTCCCCCATAAAATAGGGTGTCCTTCTAGGGAAAAAAACAACAACATAAATTCTACCATCATATCTTTGGCCTAATAATGAACAATCCAAATTGACTATGAAATTACAATATTTTACAAGACATTTTTCAAAACAATTCTTTTTTGGAATGTTTCCCTTAAACCTCCACGAGGGGGGGATCCAAAAATATTTTCGCCACCCCCCTGAACCCCTTGGTGACAATAGTGGGAGGGAAATCCTCCCCACATCTCCCCATTTGGAACTGGGATCCAAACACAACTGAAACAAGACCTATGAATCATGAAGATAACCAGGCTCCACAAACAACAAATTCCCACTTGGAGAATGATCACAACAACTACATCGCTATTACACATGCTAGACTATGCTCCAACTTTGGACCTAGCAAGTTTCTCATATTTACCATCATGCTTGAAGGCCAACTGAAACTGAGCAAGAACTTAATTTCTCCCTGATTACTTTCTTCGTTAACATGTCTTCAGGATTCTGGTTAGTGTGTATCTTTTCTAGCTTCAACTGTTTATCTTCCAAAATTTATTGTATAAAATGGTACCTGAGTTGTATATGTTTAGTCCTAGAATGGAAGGATAAGTTATTTACAAGATGAATGGCACTCTATTTGTCACTATATAACCTCCTATTCTCTGCTTCTTTCCTAATTCCTCCATAAACCTATGTAGCCAAATCATCTCTTTACTAGGCTATGTAGCATCAACATACTCTACTTTCGTTATTGAAAGTTAGACAAACTTTTGCAATTTTGAAATCCAACTTATTGTTGTCCCACCTACAATAAAAACATACCCTGTGGTGCTCCTCCCACTATCTATATCAACTGCCATATATGAATCAACATATCCCTATAGAACAATGTTTGAACCTCCAAAACATAATCCCTGAGTAGCTGCATATCAAATACCAGATAATCCACTTTATTTCCTTCCAATGTTATTTACCTAGATTGTTCATATACCTTCTCACAACTCCGACTACATGTACAATATCTTTCCTTGTGCACACCATCACATACATCAAGCTGGCAATTGCCAATGAGTCTATCTCCTTTGTGTCTTGGGACACATCTCCTTAGTTAGTTTTAAATAGCTGGCTAAATGTGTACTAACTGGTTTTTCATCCTACATTTTAGATATTTCTAACACCTTCTCTATGTACTCACCCTCAGATAATGTTAATTTGTGATTTTTCCTGTCTCTTGTTATTCTCATACCAAGGATTTTCTTTGCAACACCCAAATCCTTCATCGCAAATGAATTAGCTAATTTTTTTTTGAGCACATTGATATCCTGCATGTTAGAGCCTACACCAATAATGTCATCTACATACAATAATTAGATAATATAACTGCCATTATCTAGTCTCTTAAAATAAACATAGTGGTCAAAATGATATCTACTATAACCTTGTTTTGTCATAAACCTATCAAATTTCAAATACCACTACCTTGGATCTTGCTTTAGGCCATGCAAGCTCTTCTTCAACCTGCATACTAATTTCTCCTTCCCTTTGACCTCATACCCTTGTGGCTACTACATATAAATCTCTTCCTCCAAATCCCCAAGGATAAAAACTGTCTTTACATCTAACTGTTCAAGATGAAAATCTTCTACTTCCATTCAACTTAAAATGGTTCTAATTGAAGTCATTTTAACAACATGAGTGTTACAAAATGTTCCTCCTACAGATAGGTGAAACTTCCCTTCGATTTCTAGACCCCTATACCAAGACAAAAAGAGTACAAGTGGACACTAACATCCCTTTAAACTCATCCGAAACATTCAAATCAAGAAGGAGATAAAGGATACAATGTACCTTTTTTGATGTTTGTCCTCACTGCTTCCAATCCCAGAGCTTGATCCTCAAACTCCCTAATGAAAACTGAGATTTGCAATAGACAACAAAGAGAAACAACTATTTCCTACTCTACTTGATCAGATAAGACAAGCCTATCTACAAAGATTAGAGCAATAGTAGACAAGCAAATGTAACAATATATAAACTTGAAGGAAATAGGCCAAGTATATATTGAATGAGAACCAATAAGAAGATACTTACTGACCATGATTGATGTTGCAACAACCTCTCCAATCTCTCCTTGTCAAACCCTTGCATGAATGAATCAAGATCAAAATAATGATGCTTTTACTGATTTTTTCCCCCTTTTCTTTTTTTTAACAGAAACAATTGGGATTTTATATATTAAAAAAGAGTAAAAGTTTCCACAAAATACATATGGAAGAGTAGTGGAATCTATGCTCCTCTCTTGAAAGACTAACTATCTTTTGAATACTAAAGATGCTGGCTCAACTAGTCCAAAATGAACTACTATTTTTCCATGTGAAAATGGCGACAAAAATGTGCAAAATTAACAAAAAATTGCATTTCATTGAAAAACCTGACTAATGATTTTGAAAAAACGTTGGATCCTCTTGTAGATCTACTGGATGATGAATTCCTTTAGTTGGGTTCAGCCAGAATGGAACTAGTTCCGACACAGGAGGAGTCAAGGGGTGTTCATTGCTAGCAACTGAATGGAAGGTTGAATGGAGCCTTGACCAACTAAGTCATTAGAGTTCACTAGTTTCTGAGGATGATATAAAGGATTTTCCAATTGTTGAGCAACTGCTCCAATTTTCCTTGTATTTCTGTTAATTCCTTGAAGTGCAATTGCAATTTCCTGATTGTGCCACAGTTCTTGCTGGTGAAGTTGAGCCTGCAAATTATCCAATTCCTCTCGCAACCCATGGTTTTCTCGTTGAAATTCTTGGTGCCTAGAGTTTGTGAGCTCCTTCCCTCGTCTAACGTCCACACGCAGTGAGTGAAACTGCTCCCAAAGTTCCTCCAAGACACATGTCGGGCAAGAGCAATGAGCTATGGATCTTCTCCACATGTTGGCAAAAAGGCACATGATCAAGATAGCTAGTCTGGAAATAACTGTTGAATTGAAGAAAGTAGACGGGATGAGCAGGGTAGGAAATTAGACCGAGTTGCAAGAAGAGCACCATGTGTTTCAATGTATTAGCACTGAAAGCAAGAAGGAAGAGCCATAATTGTGAGGGAGGAAGTAACGACATACATTTGATGGAACAAGGTATCAGAACCACCCATGAGTTGACTGGAGTTCTCACAGGGAAGAGAGAGGGAGGTGACACGATGGGAATAAGGTAGGGCATCATAGAGTATGAGTGAAGCATCATGAGATTAATAGGAAGGAAAAGAGGTTGAGGGGGTGGCACAGGGAGAAGGGAGGGGGACACGTGTTTTGGAGGAGGGATCCATGTGCCAAGAGGGGGGCCCCAAATGAGAAAGGGGGGAGGAGGGGTCCAGCNAGGGCATCATAGAGTATGAGTGAAGCATCATGAGATTAATAGGAAGGAAAAGAGGTTGAGGGGGTGGCACAGGGAGAAGGGAGGGGGACACGTGTTTTGGAGGAGGGATCCATGTGCCAAGAGGGGGGCCCCAAATGAGCAAGGGGGGAGGAGGGGTCCAGCGAGGGAGGGGGATGGGCAGAGGGGAGTGGTGGAAGGGATGTGGGGGGAAGGTGGGTCTGGGTGGGTAGGGGAATCAGGGGAGAGGGGGGAAGAGGGGAGGGGTAGAACTATGTTAGAGTTCAAAAGGACTAGGTCTAGGTTTATGGAGGGGAGACGACGAGATTGAAGGTTGTTAAGGGAGACAGACATGTGAGGATATTTGATTAATAAAGAGTTGGATCTGTTCTAAATATTTTGTTGATTTAGCTAAGCGATCAACTTTTGTATTTTGAGAACGGAGGATGTGAAAGTAGTGGATTCTGGGGAAGAATTGTTTCAAAGAATTAATTCGTATGAGAAGACCACTGGAGGGCTGAGTGGTAGTGGTTGAAAGTCCAAGGATATCCCTTATAACTACCTCAGAGTCCCCTATCACCGCGAGGTCTTGGATGCTTCTTGAATGTGTAATTTAGAGACCCATATACACTACGAGATTTTTTGCTCTATTATTGGTGTTTTTTCCCAAACCCCAGGAAAAATATGCTACCTTTTGTCCATCAGAGTCATAGATGACTCCCCTCGCACTTACCACCCATGATTTCTTCCCCCTTTTCACCATGGAAATGCCTCCAATTTATAGGCTTTGAGAGGCTCAACCACCTTGACTAAATTTGGAATAGGTTGAGGATATGGCTCCATAGGTTATGATTCTTTCCTTAGATAGATCCATGGAGTAGGATTCGAGCCAAACAAACCCCAACATTTCAGATATGTCCCTTAGAAGAAGGTGGGATTCACCATGATTTCCTCTAACCAATAATGGTGCCCCCTTAATGATAAAGACAGAGCGCCATGGCACCCCCTTAGCATGGTATAGGGAGCACCAATGCTCCCTAAGTATGGGAAAGGGATCACCAGTCTTCTTAAATGCGCAAAAATGGTCAAAATTCGAGGTGAAAAAGTATTTTTTGACTATCAAATGATGGGGATTTTCCTTCCAATATGATTGATGGGTTGTGACAAGTGTTTTCATGGTGTCGATTGAGTTGTGACACTTACCAAAAGTGTATGAGGCATGTTACGACACTTACGACACTTGCGGCAATTTGATTGCGACACTTAGGATGTGACGTTTGCGCCACATGTGACACTTAGACACTTAGAATGTGACGTTTGTGCCATGTGCGATACATTATGTAAGTGTGGAAATTTGATGTGTAAAAAATTTCCCCCAAAGTGTGAAGTCAGAAGAGGAAACTGATGGCCGAAACACTTTATAGATTCATCAATGCAAGGGTGATGGAGTCATAGAACCTGGTAGAAGTTGCAAACAATCATCAAACAATAAAAATACATGTTTCATTCCCAAGGAAGACATACCTATGCTCAGAATATAAATGACTCAAAGCATGGACACTGACTAATACATTGCAGATCCACAATGATATCGACTACAGAGATGGCCACCAAAGATATAATGTGGATCCATTCTTCCATGACATGACCTAATTGCAACCACGAAAGAATAATAGTGGAGCTACGATATGACAAGAACATATCCACAGACAAATACAAAGTGGATCTATGTAATAGTATGTATATCAGTCAAATGATCTCCATCACAACCTGGGGAAAGCACAAAACACAGTGAATACTCAACCCAGGGTCTTCATCCCGATCCCAAAACAATACGATTCTATCCATGTGAATAGATGATTTGATGCCGAACATGGTAGAAACCGCTTGATTACCAATCATTGATGTATACCATTAACAAGCATGAGGGAAATCACCAATGATGTCGATGACTTCCGAGGTACCTACAGTACATTCCAACGAATGTGAATAATGAGATGAATTTGAAAATCCATGGAATCCATCGATTAGGGTTCAATGATGTAAATCCACTATTGAAAGCGAGGATTCATACCATTGAGGCATGTAGGTTCCAAGGTACTACTATGTTTCTAAGTCTAATTCCCGGACAATGTGCTGAATTCGATAGGAAAATACTCGTTGAAGGAGGGCCTTGATGTATCCTCTTTCATCAACACGAAACTTCCATAGGAAAGTGATATGAGATGGTGGATTAAATGAATATGGATTAACATAGGAATGTAAATTGGTAATATTGCAGATGGTTGGTCTGGAATAAAAACTTCCCTTAAACATTACGAGGCACGACACAGACTTGGAAGCTTTGAATTGTTTGAGAAATGGACCAAAACATAGTGTGGTGATCATTGAGTCACTCTTCAGGTGAGCCGAAGGAGTAACATGACTCATGGGATTGGTATGAATCAGAGGTGAGTGAATTGACCGATTGTGAGGCGAGATGAAAACAGGTGCCATGTTCAAGGGCGACAAATAAATCTGCCTTAAAGGTTTCAGGACACTTGACCCACTTCAATTCCCCCCCCATCCAAATAGATGAGTACCTCTTTCTTGTTTAACGAGCTTGAGGAGGATAAGTGTTCGACATAACTCACCTTCAATAAGTTCCTCTTCCTATGTTTATTGAACTGAAAGAAGTAAGGGTTTGTTCCCAGATGGGCCCTTCAATGTATGGTTTTACGAGTCCAAAGAAAGAAAAATCGGTGGTTTTTCATGTTTAGGGAATTTGAAAAGAACTTAAAGAAAACTCTGTGGATGTTCTTTTCGTAATTTTAGTCTCCTAGGCCCGAAAAAGAATAAAATAATGCGAAGGAGAACTCTTCTAACCAAAGATGGTCAGAGTATTCCTTTTTCATAGTTAGTCTGACGGGACCAAAAAAGGGTTAAAATATCGCTCGACATATGCCTATTAATGTTTTAATGAGCTTGAAAGATGACAAAGTATCCTCAAGGTCATCAAAAAATTATGCTTCCTATGTCCTTGCATTAACAAGCCATTTTGGCCAAAAAAGTGTCAGGGACTCAAAAATTAATGGAAACTGTGAAAAAATCAAATAAGAAGAAATACTAATGTGAAAAAGGATAATAATTAACTAGTTTTCAAGTGGTTAAAAGGTTTTTTGGTGAAAAATCTAGTTCATTTTACCTCTTGTTCTCACTTGCCTCTTTCACTTGGAGTTTTTTCCAATTTGGAGTAGTTTCTTCCAACATCGATTGCAGGAGTTCCAGACCATCTTTATTCATTCTGCATGGACCAAGTTTGTGGTCTCACCCTCCTCTTTCATTTCTATTCTTTCATTTTCTTGTAGAGGGCACACCAACGCTCTGAAATGGTCTACAGGGGGGCGCCAGGTGAAAAATAAAAATTTTCTTGCTTGTTTTTACCCATGAGAAAGCATTTCTTTGACTTGAGATCTTGACTGATGAAGTTTGATGATGTTTTGCATGTGTTTTATAGTCAATATTTTGGAGTGTAAAGAAAGAGAGAATTAAAATGATGACATGGACGCTTTGCATGATCCTCAAGCAAGGATGACGCTTCGAAATTGTGGCTTGTTGAAATTTTTCAAGATACACAGTATGAGGAAGGAGGTGCTTCTTCTTGATCACCTGATAAGGATATGGGATGAAAATGAACAGTTTTTCTGAGTAGGATATAAATCTTTGGAGATCAATATTGAGGATGTGTATTTTCTGATAGGGATCTCCAAGTGGGGGGCACCCATCACCTTGTCCAACCATTGGACTACAACATTGCAAATTGATAATTACCTTGCATGGTTTTGTAGGCCAATATCCCACAAGGAAAGTGGTAGGATCGAAATCAAGGATGTAAGATACCTTTATTTACGATCCATCCTATTCACTATTACCAAAATGTCGGGAAGCACCAATCCTCACCTAGATTCCAAATCTCAAATGGGGTACGCAGTTGAATGCCTTGAACCAAAGGTTTTCAACTGGTGCACATGGTTCTTAGTGAATGTTAAGGATTAGATCTCTAGATGCAGAACGGGGAAGCATAAAAAATTTGGTTATGGATCATTCTTGGTATCGTTCTTTATGGAACAAGTACCTTTCATGCAACCACAAATTTCTTTGATAGAGCGTCCTGTATCCGAGCCCAGGATGGAATGGTGGACTATCCTTTCACCTCAGTTAGGAAATGATCCTTCATATTTTACTTTCATAGCTGGTTTCTTTGCATGGTGGAAGAGACAAATAGTGATGGTGGAGGACTATCCTTATGTCAGGGTGGATTTCAGAGGCAATGTGGATTTATTTCTCTCTGAAGGGGTACAATGGGATGCATCGGGTAGATTAAAAAACTATGATGTTGCAATTTTTTTATTTTGATTTTTTATGATATATGTATTTTTTTGTGGTACAATGAGGGATCTAAGTATGTTTGTTTTTCATCATGTAGACATAGGGATGGCATGCCCAGATGGGATTCCATCATTTGGACAACGCAATGATGCTCAAGTAGCGACAAAGGTAGGTGGCAGATTCAAAGGACTCCATAAGGTAGAGAGGAACCTCAGGGGGCTTACCATGGGTGTGCCTTCCATGAAATTACGAGATGTTCCCTATCACCTACAAAGGCACACAGTGGCTGTACTGAAGGGTCTCAACCATTTGCTGCGACGAGTAGCCAGAGCATTGATGTGTTACCATAAGCACAATGTAGTGCAATATTACGAGTAGAGTCTCTTGTCTTAGTGTAGTCTTATTGTGATGATGTACGGGTATACTAGCTCACATTTTTCCCCTCTATGTACTTTTTGGACGATTTTATGGCAGACTTATATATATATATGGGTTTTGTCTCGACTACTTATTTTTAAATGATGTGAAGTTTTTATTTATGCTTTATGATTTTGAATATTCATCTATGTGTGAGATGCCAATCCAACATATAATTTTCTAATGAATCTGTAATGACATTAATTTCTCTCGATATGTGTTGATATTCTATGTGAGAAAAAGACCTCTTGAGATGGCGAACCCTCAAATAAAGACGTAGCAATACTAGATTGTGAATAGCATAAATGTGATTAAGTTGACAAACCACAAATTGGGAATCAAGACTAACGATTATTTTCGATATGTTAAGAGAGGCGACCTCGGTAAAAAATCCAATTACGGCATGATATTATGCAACATTATTGGTTGCAGGTCCAATACAGATCCCTCCTGAACTTACCAACTTGCCATAATGGTAAATGGTCCAAGCTACAGAAGCTAAGTTCTGGGTATGTCGGCTAACACCATATGCAAATCCAAAATATATGGGGAAATATGTTGGCATTTTCTTATTCAATCACAAAGAAGGGTATAAGTAGTTAAAGATGAAACAAAACCCTTACACGCAAAATAAAAGACACACCAAACCAAATCATATGGTACAATAATGTACAAAACATACATGTAAGATTTCCTAAGCATAGTACTTTCTCAGATAGAGCCCATTGCGAGGCTTGTTGAGAGGGATTCCATCATAATCGACTAACTCGTAGAAACCTCTTTGTAGCACACGCTTTACTATGTAGGGTCCATGCCACATAGTTTCTAATTTTCCCACTCCAAGTTCATCATGGTCTTGGTCATAGACCAGGACTAGATCTCCTTTTGCGAAAATGCGAGGTTGAACAGACTTATCATATTGTGTTTTGATACATTTTTGACATGTCTCTTTAATGAGAGAAACATCATGAAGGATCTTATCCAACTTTGCTAGATATAGGAAACATTCCTCCTTGACAGAGGTGTTAGGAAGGAGTTCTACGACTAGTTTTAGAGATGGAATTTCACATTCAATTGGAAACATCGCTTCTAACCCATATATCAGTTGAAAAGGTGTGAAACCAGTGGAAATTTTGATGGAAGTCTGATAGGCCCATAGTGTTGATAAGAGTTGTAAATGCCAATTGGTTTTTTTCACCCCCACCATGTGTTAAAGCATGGTTTTAAAGACTTTGTTGATGGCTTCAAATTTTCGATTGGCTTGAGGATAATATGGGGATGAATTTTCATGTCGAAAGCCTAATTTGGTACTCAACTCACTCATCATATGATTTTGGAAATAAGATCCATGATCAATTATGATAACTCATGGGACTCCAAATCTAATGATGATGTGGTTAAGTATGAAAAGAGAAATAGTTCGACCATCATTTAGGAATGTAGGCATAGCCTCAACCCATTTAGTAAAATAATTGACTGCGGTGATAATATAATCATGCCCCCTGGGTGAGGTAGGATTACATTGCATGAAATTAATTCCCCGTTTTGCAAAGGGGCCATTGGCGATGATTGGATGTAGTGGAGCATGGTGGGTATTTGCTTTCTTTTGAAATATTTAACAAGGTGGGAATTTTTTGACGGCGTCGATACAATATTTGAAAATGTATGGCTGAAAATAACCTACATGTAATATCTTCTGGGCTGTAGCCATCCCAAAGAGATGACCACCACAAGAACCTAAGTGATAATAATTTAAGAAATGCTCAACCTCTTCATGAGTCAAACAATGTCGTAGAAAAGTGTCGCAAACAATAAGGTAATATTTTGAATGATGTCAAATACGACATCGATTGTCACGCGAAATGTCTGGGCGGAAGCATTGGGTCTGGAGATATAAGAGAATGTATCCATACCATGGATCAAACATATCGATAAGGAATAGTGACTCATTTGGAAGGTAATCACTGGGCTTAGTTTCCTCATTGGCATGGGGAAGATCGCAAATAAACTCCGCAAAAACCAATGATTTCTTTGCTTTAGATTTGACAAACTCGAGTTAAAATTCTTGAAGAATGACAATCCATTTCGAATATTTTGCCCCAAGTACTTGACGAGTGAATATGTGGTACATGGGGTTCGAGTCAACAATAACCGTGGTAGTGCGAAGTAAGGTGTAGAGTCAAAATATTGGGACAACGATGGCTTCTTCCAAATCCAACTTCTGAACATGTGAATATCAAAGTTCAAGACTGTAAAGGCTCTTAATTAAATAGTATATCACATGTTCTGCACCGTCATCGTCTTCTTGAACGAACACCATGGCAATAGTGGAAGTGGAGGTGGATAAGTAAATAATATAATCTCTCATGTAGTTAGGGGGGTGCATCAATGGTGTATGCGTTAAAGTATGTTTGAGAGCATCAAATGAGTATTGATCAAGTTCATCCCAAATTAAAGGGACATCCTTCTATAAAAATCTCATGAATCCTTTCATGATTTATGCGTAATTGCAGATGAAATGACTTAGAAAGTTTTCCTTCCCTTGGAAACTTTGGAGTTGGGTAAGTTTGTTGGGAGGGGGTAAAGCCAGGATAGCTTTCACTTTTAAGGGATCCACCCTAATCCCATCTTTGGATACCACAAAACCTAGGAGCCTCCCTGATTCGAAAACAAAAATACATTTGTGGGGATTCAAGCGTATGTTATAATTTTGAAATCTAAGAAAAAATTCTCTCAAATGAATAATATGATATTTTCGATGGTTTGAATGAGCTAGAAAGTCATTGAGGTAGGGCTCAACAATATGCTTGATATCATGGAAAGCGTATGACATAACCTGCTGAAAAGTGGCTCCAACATTTTTAAGGCCAAAGGGTAACTTATGATAAGCAAAGGTTCCCCATGGGAAGATGAAGGTTGTCTTATGTTTATCAACTGGTAAAATATCTATCTAGTTAGATCCCGAGAAGCCATCCATAAAAGAGAAGATTATGATTCCAGCGTAGTTATCGATAATTGTGTTTTGGATAATCCTTATTGAGATCCCTATAGTCGGTGCAAACTCAAATTTTCCCTTGTTTCTTTGTGACCAGAACGATGTTAGAAACCCATTATGTCATAGGTATGAGGTAAATGAAACTAGATTTCAATAATTTTTCTACTTCTGAATTTATTGTCGTAGTTTTCCTAGAACAGATAGGGAGAAGTTTCTATTGTATAGGTTTAGCTTCAGGGTAAGTTTTAATTTCATGCAGAATGATCGAAGGATTGATCCCTGGCATTTATTCATAGCTCCAGGGAAAAACATCACATACTTCTTTAAATAAGGCGGTGTAGTCTTGAATTTCTTCAGTGGAACAGTTCGCGCCTAATTGTATGTTTTCTACAACACCCTCTTTGTTTGATATGTATGCATTGATGGTTTGCAAAATATTTCCTAAATTTCCCTTGGAGATAGCATCCTAAGTAAGTATAAGAGATTGAAGATTATCGACAATATCAGATGGAAAAATAGATTGGATATTTTTTTCGATTTCATCCAAATTTGGAAGAAAAGATGAGTGATGGTGACTATCATCCCAAGGTGACTCTTTGATACTAAGCATTTCCATTATGGATTCGTCGGATGGAAAAATCCATAGGATGTAATCAAAGGTAGATGATAAGAAATTCAACCAAGATGGTAATGAATAAGAATTAGATGCCACTAGATGTTGGTCATCGGGTGAAGGAGAGGAAGATTGAATGGCATCATATTCAGACTCTGCTGATAAGTGGAATAGTGTCACCTAGCGTATCAAACTCTAATGGACTAGGCATGATCCAAGGATCCAATGATTCGAGGAATTGATGTACCTTGGTTGAAATCATATTTATCATTGTGATATGCTGCGAAGTTTGAGGAATAGGTGAGGAGAAAGTTCCCATGAGAGACAAATCTTTAAGTAGACCCACCCATACACTTTCGTAAGTAATTGTCGAGTCTCCCAAAAATGGGATATTGTTGGTAGTTTGGATGCAAGCATCAGGTGTACAGTAATGTAACTGATCGATGGTAACTATTTTTCCTTGATGAGGAAACTGGACACATTGAAAAACCAAAGATGCCACAATAGTCATAGATTAAAACCAACTTCTTCCTAGCAATAAATTATAATATAAAAGAGCATCCACTACTTCCACATCGATGGAAACAATTTCCCCCCTGAGTTGAATGACTAAATATTGAAACAGTCCATGAGGTTTGAAACCTCTTCCATCAAATTCTTTCAACATGTTAGGAGATTGATTAAGACCCGGGGATTTAAGAATTTTCCAGCAGGCTAAGGACATGACACATGTCAATGCTCCTTCATCCAATATAATGTGATGAATATGTTGTTTGTGAACAACAAATTCGATTTGAAACGCAAGTTGGCGAGAGAGCCTTGATTTATAATTGTCTAGGTTAAAGGTGATAGTATTGGATGAATAGAGATCTTAAAATCCAATGGCTGCCAAGAGAGTCCTACGTTGACTAGGTTTGTAGAACTTTGAGTGCCAACATTGCACAAGGTTCTTGGGCCAGATATTCAACTATGTTGTAGTTCTGGGTAGAACAAGAGTTGGGATTAAAGGTCAAATTTTGAATGGTACTCTTGGGCGGACGTAATATATAATCAAAATTTGGTTTCTCAATTAGGAGAGGTCCAAATGGAGGGTAACGTAAGTGGAAGGTGGATCAACCACGGTTCCATTAGTTACACTTTATTTACCTATTTTCCCTGGAGGTGTGTCATATGTTTTCATCCTAGTGGTCAAATCTACACCATCAAACTTGTAAATATGTGAACTTGAGGAAGCATCCTCTTTAGTGTTGGAGAAATTTCTATTTTCGACACACTAGTTTAGTGGGAGTTAAGTGAATAGTTCTATTTTAGATCATCACTATTATGATATTATGCATGTATGAATTCTTCTATTATGGAATGTTATTTCCTATATATGAGTGTATTGCACTCATTCATTGTATCATATTGATCATCATTTATGTATCAATCATCAGTTCATTGGAGTATTGTGAATATATTTTCTCATTCTTCCATATTGAATCTCTCTTCCTTTCTTGATAATATTTGTTTGTACTTGCTTTAGCTATATCTCCTATGCATGTTGCGATGAAACATTGACATGGTATCAGAGCTACGTTGCTTGGAGCAAGCCAGACAAGCCAAAGAATAAGAAAAATCAGATTTTCGATGAGAAAAATATGTGGTCATACATTTCAGTAGTGATTTATCCCAAAATATTAACTTTCTGAGGAAACAACTCATGAGAGAAGTAAATCAACCCATTATGCAAGTGGGTTTTCAACAGTTTGGAGAGATTCCTCATCGTTTGCTCAGAAATTAAGATGGAATATCTCCTCCCAAAATTGATACGAATCCTTGGTCGTACCTTTCTGCAGTGATTTCTCTTAAAATATTAACTTTTTGAGGAAATGGCTCACGAGAAGTAAATCGACCCATTCTGCAAGTGGGTTTTCAACCATTTGGAGAAATTCCTCACCTTTTTCTTAGAAAGTAAGTCAGAATATAGTCTCCTGAAACTGATACAAATTTTCACTTAAAGTGCCCTTTTTGCAATGATTTCTTAGTTTTGCACTTGCAGATTGAGAGTAAATTTTTAGGGGTTCTCAAAAACAATGGGAGAGATGGATAAGAAACCTATTATACCTTCAAACTTGGTGGTAATACTCACACCATACAATTATTTTGATTGGAATCCCAAGGCATAATTCCAACTCAAAAGGAAAGGACTGTAAAACTTGATGATGGGGAATCTGTCCAAACAATTGAGAAGATGAGAAGATGAGATGGGAGAACCAAAAGGATGAAGCCACAATAATTCTTCTTGAATTGATTTCAACTGATCTCTGATTTCATGTTGTTGCATGCAAGAATCGAAACGAGATCTGGACCACCTTGGAAAGTTTGTTTGGAAAGCAGGATGAGATGAGAGGTCATATGCTTGAGGTAGAGTTGAATACTTTGGATCCTAAAAGTTTTGATAATATTCATGATTTATTTACTATGTTTAAATATTTGATATTTATCTTAGAAACTTGTGGTATTTATAAGTCTAAACAAGTGGACCATCTT
>ML782698.1:165901-217236 GCA_009831015.1 Picea engelmannii
AATAGACAATATTAGAGGATATTTTGTAGATAAAATTGATAAAAATCTAATTTTAAAGACTAGCTACAGAATCTTGCGATTCTGTAGCTGGTCTAAATTGAACACAGAATCGTATTAAAACCAATTCAACACTATTAAACAAGTATCTAATTGCTATTTGGAAACCAACGAATCATTCAAATCAAAATTGTTAAGCTAATTTGAGAGCAAACAAGATTATGATCAATCGACTGATTACAGAGATGAATGTACTCTGTTCCATTTTTTATCACAAATTCGGGTAAACAGAATCGTATTGGATAACTCGACATCAATGGAATCGTTTTCATAACCAATTGACATCAACACAAATAGTTTCTTCAGCTATCAACAAGATCATTGTCGTATCCAAACGAAACCAATAGGATCGTTTTGAAATTGATAGAGCTATATTAAACGAATACAAACGATCATGCTAATCGTGGAACACAATAATCACTTGCAAATCAAATCAAATATGAACGAATCAAAATTGTTTGAGGCTGGCAGAATTGTTATGAATTAACACTATTTCCATGATTTTAGCAAATAGATCTTTGACACAGGCCAAATGAGAATATCGACTGAATACAAAACAGAGTCGTTTTTGCCAAATCAAAGTCGAACAGAGTTGTTTTCCTGATTTAAAAGATTACATCATATTTATTAAACCAATCATTAATAATGACGCATAATATATTTAAAGGATCATAACAATTCAAGCCCACGAAATCGTTCCAAAATCAAACCATAAAAACTAAATCAAAGCCAATATAATCCAACCACAACGAAATCATACCAAATCAAAACATAGTCGTGCTCTGATTTTAGCATAAAAATCTCTTGTATAGGTCAGATGCAAACAAAATCCAAGCGAAAGAAAACCCCATTGATTTGGTTAATTCAAACCAACATAATTATTCAAAACAAATCAAACCCAATGAAAACCAATCAATTGCTTCTACTAAGATGGGCGCGACAAAATCACATACCAAAATCATAACCACATTTGATTTTAGCAAAATGAATCTACTGTACATGATCCACACATAACCGTTTTTGATAATCAAACCATGACAAAATTATTTCGAATAATAAACAAAACTCAAACACCAATTCATATATTAACCCAAGCAATTCATAAAACGAATTTGATATTGAAATTCATACCTAGAGAATCAAAAAACAACTCGGTCATGATAATTTGGAATTGACGAAGGCTGTCGCCGATTCAACATTCCTCAAAACGATCGAACCAGTAGTTTCCTGCTTCTTGTCATTAGCTTGAAGTTTGTCCCTTTCTCTTGACAACACTGTAACTTGGTTGTCCAATGATTTGATCTTTGACTGTAACAAGGGAACATCGATATAGTAGCACTCAAGCCACACATTACATTGGTTACATGATGTCTGTTCGGGCTTCGAAATAATAGTCGAGGGTTTGTTCACATCACCGAGGGTTTCATTATGAAGCTTGATTCCTGGGTAGTTAGGATTGTTCTTTAGGCATGGGGGAAAATTAGAAACATAGTTATAGGGTGGCTCGGAGCATAGGCCTTGGGAATAAGGGTACTCTCTAGATAGGAAGCACTCAATATCGGAGTCCGAGTCCTTGCTCAGGACTATGGACTTTTGATCGAGGTTTGGCGTAGGTTTATTCCGGGAAAGTCTCGATATCAATCGAGCATTCTTTTTACCTTTTCTATCGACAGTGGGATTATCCTTGACCTTCTTACTCACATGCTTCTTGACAGCCTCAGCCTTATCTGTTATGTTGTCGGGTAGGTCGATATCAGGGCAGACCGAGGGTTTGGGAGAGGGTAGAAGGGCATGGAAAGGCACGGGTGGCCCGACCTTAGTCTCACTAACCACAAACTTGTCGATTTGGATAGAATCTGAATCAACAAAGCCATTTCGAGAGAGAAAATATTACCAATTATCGCTGTGAAGGTTTAAATGGTGAACGACGATGAGTCTAATCAAGCCATGGTGAAACAAGCTGCTATCGACCTTCTCGCGTTTGAACCTCTTAGCCATTTTGTAAAGGCTACGCAAGAAGTAAAATGGCATATTCAATGGATAGCCCATGAAATTCATTAACAGTCGAAGGTGATAAAGAAAAACCAATCCATACCGACCATCACAGGTCACACATTGTTTCATAATCACTAAAAGATCATGCCACCTGGTTTTAAGTGTGGAAATATGCATACCTTTATCACAGGATGTGACCTTTCGTGATACGAATAGCAAAGGCCATGGCACCTCGTCAACTTTGGAGTTCTTAAACCATCACTGGCCCGTGGCTGCCAATCCTATGGAAGAGCTTATGAACTCTTCATTCATCTCAAGCTGAATGTCACCTACTTTAGCCCTACACCCATCAAAGGTAAGGTTGAATTGATGTGCAACCACGAGGTTGAAGCCCTCGAACCTCTGTACAAATGCGAGCCATCCACTATCCTCTAAATCCTTATGAGAGTTATCAAACAGTAACAGAGCTTGACTACCGTTCGACTCTATTCGCACCACTGGTGCCATTGAGAGGAGCACACGGTGAGCAAGGTGCAGGGGTTAGGGTTTGAACATAGTGAACGCAGGGGTAGAATTCTCACAGGCTTACCCGAAAACACCAGGAGTGACCCGGGATAGGGGAAAATCATTTATGACAGAACGTGTGAAGGTGGTGGAGCTATTTCGGCCCATGCACAACATTCATATCCACAGTACAACCGCCGACGCTTAAAACTATTCAAATGACTATGCATATGTGTTAACAATTATGCCATTCAATCAACCAATGAAATCAATGGTAAGTGGATTAAACGTTCGCGCGAACAATAGTTATACCATAGTTTTAAAACCAAACAAATGAATCGAAATCATACCATGGGTTTGACCATATGAACTATGTGTTGCATAAAACGATTTATACCAAGGGTTTAACCATAACACCAATGCGTTTTTATGTAACCAATGTGTCAAGTGAATTGATGAAAGAACATGTAAATCCAATCATCAATGCATCACAAACTCAATCACTCATGAAATGAAATTACATATTCAATCAAATAATGTCAAATGAGTACAGATCAAAAGGTCTTGCCAACTGTATAACAATAAGTAAATTGTAAACACAATGATCATATCGACAAGAATGATAATGACAATTCAGTGATGACTTTAATGCGACTTCGAAAACCAAGTTTTCATGCTTGCAGTCGTGAGAACAAGAACAAAGGTAAGTGTGCAAATAACGCAAAAATAATAGTGTCGTTTTATTTAAGAATTGCGACGAAAATCAAAGTTTGCAAAACACTGGTGTAGGAAGATCATAAGGACAATATAAAAATGCGAATTGGCTGCCAACAAGAATCCATTGGATTCGAGGAGGACTCGATCTCAACATGAGGATCCTTCTCATGTACTTTCAGCTTCAGAACTTGTGATGCCAATGCATTGCTATATGGTTTAATATTCTAATTTACAACTCTATAGCTAGGCTGTGGGAAATCCATAATGGCAAGAAATCATGCAGAAGGAGTATGACTCACTCCTAAAGAATCATACTTGGCATATGGTTCCACTTCCACCAGAAAGGAAGATGTTCAGGTGCAGATGGGTCCACAGGATCAAGAGGTACAAAGCCTAATAGGTTTCTAAAGGACTTCATCATATCCACAAATATTTCTACATCTTCTCGAAGAATTTCAGTGAGCAGAAGTTTCAGACTTTGCAGGATCGTCTTGCAGTGAAGAACACAATTGCGTAAGAGCTTCTATTTTCTTCTTTTGAGGGAGTGGGGGGGGGGGGCATTGTTCCCACATTCTTTTCCCTCTTTCCTCATTTTCATTTAGTGTTCATTAATTTCATTGTACATGAGTACCTAATATGGCCTGGTAGCCGAGACTCATTTTTTACTCCATAGTGATGTTCAAGAGGGTGTTGGAGAAATTTCTATTTTCAACACACTAGTTCAGTGGGAGTTAACTGACTAGTTCTATTTTAGACTTTCTATTTTAGATAATCACTATTATTCTATTATGCATGCATGCATTATGCTATTATGGAATGTTATGTCCTATATATGAGTGTAATCCATTCATTCATTGTATCGTATTGATCATCATCTATGTATCAATCATCAACTGATTAGAGTAGTTTGAATATATTTTCTCATTCTTCCATATTGAATCTTTCTTCCTTTCTTGATAAGTTTTTTTTGTACTTGATTTAGCTAGATCTCCTTCATAGGTTTTGATGAAACATTGACATTTATGAGGATAACTTGGTTTCCTCCTTGTGGAGGTGAAGGATTTTGCGCAACCATTTACTGCTGCTACAGAAAGGGATTTTTCAAAACAATGGGTTGAGAATTTCCTTTGAAGAATTTCAATACTTCTTCTCGACAAGGAAAGTCTCTTATGTAATGATCTTCGACACACATGAGACAGGGAAATTTCGGTTTCTGTTATTATTTATTTTTAGGAGCAGGTGGTTTTGTTTTTGTTTTTGGATTTTCTATTTGATTATTATTTTTCTCTGATTTATTCTTACTCTTTTTTTTACCTCCAAATTGCAGTGATGAAGCAGATTGAACTACATTCGCTTCAGAGATTTTAGTTGGGGATGAATTAGATGGGATTGAATACGGCATCGTAGTCAAAGTAGATACTAAATGATTTGTAGTCCCATTCAAGTGAGGTAGGTTGAGTTTGAAAGAACCGATAATTTCGTCAGAATGAGTTGCAGATGATGGTTTGGATGGATCGGTTGACATACGGGGAGCATTTGGAATTAGTTCGTATAAAGCACCAGATTGGGAATAAACCGAATCCAAATATTGGGTGCTAGCAATAGCTTCCTCTTCTGTAACTACACCTCCCATTGCCACATCACGATCAATAAGTGGTAACATAGATTTTGTGAACCATTCTGCGAATAACTATTTTGGTATGGTAGCTTTGATCAACCGTTGTCATCGACTCCACTCATGAATATGATAGGAAACATGTACAGAGTTGGTTTGATGAAGGGAGGTCAAAATTTCAGTTCCAGTTCTGTATCTAATTGGCAGTTGAAAATAGGTGAGGAAAGCCATTGCAAGTGAATTGAAATATTTAAAATATCCTCGTTGTAATTCAATATACCATTTTGCTGCAGAGGCCATAAGAACATGTTGGAAAATACATAGTCGAATAGAGTCATCCATCAATGAGTTTGATGAACACCAAAGATGAAATTTCATGACATGGTTATTTAGATATTCTCTAGGTTTACAATCAAACTTTGGGGTATCCGATGGTAACTTGGTGGGAATTACTGGACAAAAAGGAGAATGCAATATGGGATCATTCATTAACCTCGACAAATATGGGAGATATAAAGTAGCTAGAAAAGGTAACTGTCGATTACTTTGAGGATGATAATGGTGAGGCATGGGAACACCAGTAGGACCATAAATTGGCTGTTGTGGGAAGTTGTATCCAGAAGGTCCTCCCATATGTGTTTTTTGATTATTTTGGCCAACAAAAGAAGGATTTGTTTGTTAAGGGACTTGGGAAAAAGATGAAGGAAAACCAAATTTACCCTGAGGAAGATAACTAGTTCGACCCTGAGGCAGATAACCAGTTGGACCTTGACGAGGATAGGCAGTGTGACCTTGAGGAGGATAACCATATTGATCCCGAGGAGGAAAAGATGATTGACTCTAGGGACCCCAAGTGAGATTCACAGAACCTAGGAATGGTTTTCCAAAGTACAGTCCTGAAGGGTTAGGATTTAAATATCCTCCTTGTGGGGTTGGATTAAAAGATCCTACTTGAGATGCTCCCTAGATTTGTTGTGGGTTTATGAAAAAAGGACATGGAAGTTTCATCCCTACCATAGGTTGGGAGATGCAGGAGAATCACTCCAACTCTCCAGCGCATCAACACGCCAGCAAAATAGTGCACTAAGAGGAGTGAGTTCCAAGGGAAGAGAGGCGCCAATCCTATCATTTTGAAATTAAAATTTAAAACTTTAATGTAATTAAAGTTTGTAAGGCTCAAGGAAAGTTGAGTCATTGTAGTTGTATAGGATGAGTGTAAAATCACCTTTAATAGGATGAAGTTGTATAGATCCTAAGTGTTGGCACAGGGGTAGACCCAGGGTTCAAGGCTACAACAACGCACCAACAAAACCCTAACTACCGGCCCTTTCGGCAACACCTGTGAAGCAGATGAAGTCTCACCCGAGATAGAGGCAGGGTTGGTTGCAAGACTCAGGTGTTTGCAACCTTATCTGGGACACAGATCTATGATTATATTGATTACAAAACACTTAGCATCAATATTCACTCCTTATTATACTTCACAGATAGCACAGAGCATCATAGTATTCACTTAGATCTAAGGTAATTTATCACTTAGCAACAGTAAAACAGGTTAGATATAGTATATCAGCACTAAGCATCTTCATACATATCAGATCTACTATTCATATACATCTATTGAAGCACAAAGCATAAGTAGACCTATCTAAATATATCCAAGCACTTAGCCAAAGTAGAGATAAACACATTAAGTCAAAGCACAGAGCATAACACACATATTTACGTGGTTCACTCCCACCCTGGGGATACATCCACTAACTCTTCTTCTTTATTAGTGTCTCCAATCGATTACATGGACAAAGCTATCAAAATTCTACTCCACATATGACAGGAGATCTGCGCACACTTTGCCAAATCCTCCTTCCTCAAGTAGATCTAGCATAGAGCCTCCTTATAATTTGTGCACTCAACACTGACAACACTTGCACTCATCTTTGCAAGTCAATCACATAGATCAATTCTAGCACTTATCCCTTGGCTAATCTTCTCCCCTCTACTTACATCACCTAGATATCTATTTATACATTACAAAAGTGGGCCTAAACGTGGGTAAACCCATGGGCCGACATCCATTTCCGATTACATTGTCCCAAAACCCAAAAAGGGACCCAAAAGTGGGCCAAGATCCCTTGATCTCTGCTTCGTTTGGCGCTCGATCTTTGACAGGCCGTTGAAGTCCCAAAAACACTCAAATATGACCAAGTAACTTCAAAACTTGTTCAAGGGCCAACAAGTCCCCAACACTCACCTGTGACTCGTCCCGAGTCACTCTGGTCTAAGAAATTTTGCTTCAAATGCCTCGAGCTTGGCTCGAGCTGCTTCAACCTGCTACAGAGCAACGACCTCTTGTTCAGTGAACTCCTGGATGATTGCATCACTGATTGGTCCCTCTAGGCGCTATTTTGCTGTACGCACAACCTGTTCAAGTTCTACTCCTTGGTTTTCAACTTCGCTGAACAATTGCCATGCCTTTTCTTGCACTGGCTGAAGTCGTTGAGAGACTTCCATTACTTTACTCTGAAGCATGTGTACCTACTGCTGGGTCATGCATTGCTCTGGAAACCTCTTCATTCTCTCGACCGGTGACAAGGCCTTCATCTGTGCTTGTAACGTGTCTGCCTACTGCTTTGCATGTTGGAGATGTGACTCTAACGCCTGTAACTCTAGATTTTCTATGAGGTTTTCATATGTATGAGAACTTCTAGAGCTCATTTGGTTGTATTCCAAAGCAAAGGATTTTAATTGGTCAACTGTGCTACAGATAGTTTCCTCTCTTAGATCTCTTATTTCTTGAGGGGTCTTAGGCATAGTGTGAAGTTCTAGGTCTGCGATGCACTGCTGAAGCTGCTGGATCACTCCTTCCAGTTGTGCCACCTGTTTTGGGATTCATTCTTCTGTCTGGACTTTGATGACTGCCACAGAGAGAAGTTCTCTGTGAACCTGTTCCTGTACTTTGAGTTCTCCATGAGCAATTTTTCCTTGTCTTTTTGTAGCGCTGCTTTCTCTTCCTCCCACTTTGCTTGAAGATCTAGTTTTTCTTGTTCTGCATTACTGTGCTATTCTAGTAGATATTCCTGTGCCTTCACAAAATCTTGGGTGGCTTGCGCTATCTCTTCTTGATCTCATCGAAGGCGAGCTTCAACTTTATCAGTAATCTGGTGCAATTGGGCTGGCTCGTCTCCTTGTTCTTCTATTCCACTTGTCGAGGGCGCAATAGAAACTGCACGACTGGTTTGTAGTGCATGCTGCACCTCTTGAAGTTTACCCTTGATTCGGTTGAATACCTCCTCCTACTCCACTTCTTGCTTTTCTGCGATCTCCAGTGAAGCATCATTCAACACAACGATTAAGAAGTCGAAGTCGTCTGGGGTGAGGGTAGTCTTAAACGTAGTCCTGGTGGCTTTAGATTTCTTCTAGGATGAAGGCTTTGGTGGGGTAACCTTCCTTTTCTTGGATGGACCCTCCTCCTCTCTAGGCGAAGTAACTTCACCTTTATTTTTCTTGACTTTTGTGCCACCTAGATCTCCACCATCATCTCCCTGCTTAGGTGAGATTGAATTGGTCTTCGCTGATGTGCTATGGACATCATGTACTTCATCATCTTTCTTCATCTTTCTTGGTCCAGGTGTGTCTAACATAGTGTCAGGACTATCCACATTGGACATCTCTGCGGGGTATGCTGGAACAAGGAGGTCCGCCGACCATTCCTTATTAATCTCCTCCAAGTCATCTTCTGTCAACTTGTAATATGACTAAAGCTGCTATTTATGGTCATCAGTGTGCTCTGTAATATAAGTGAAGTGGCATCCCACGCTAAATTTCATTAAGGGTGTAAACCTGTGAAGTGTGTTCAGGGTGATGCGTGGTGTAGAATGGATTGCAACCTTCAAATGGTTGTAATAGGCATGGAAGACGACATTGGGCTGCCATTGCTTTTTCATGTCGTTGGAATACCAGAGCGTACAAAAATTTGTGGCCAGGGGTTCAGAGGGTTCAATATCTAAGAAAGTGGCACCTTCTGGTAGCTCCCAGGCAATGAAAGCGATCAATATGAGAAGACAACTAAAGTTGAACTCATACCCTTGGTCTTTCACTTCTCTGCAATCAAGCTCTAGTTGATTGACAAGGTACTGCACCCAGTTCATATGTAGTCCCTCTATGCACTTCCTTGCGAGGTCGACCACGAATCTGGTTACTTGAGTTGGTCTATTCTTACA
Organism: Picea engelmannii; assembly: GCA_009831015.1. Lineage (NCBI taxonomy): Eukaryota > Viridiplantae > Streptophyta > Pinopsida > Pinales > Pinaceae > Picea > Picea engelmannii. The sequence goes on from ML782698.1 coordinate 175,010, forward strand.
AACTATCTTTCCTGCAATTAGCTGACAGGAAAGGCACACTACACCACTCTGGATAGAGGCTAACTTGTAGCCTCGTGTGCCCTTCTCAACATCGCCATAAGTTTCTTTAATTCTCTACAATAATGCTCGGTCTGAGGTCTTTTTGGGGTAGAACTCTTGTGGGTTGAGGCCTTGCATACTAAGCCTTGTGATCTGATTGATCAAGGTCAGATCTATAGTGATGCATTGGTTCAGCCATAGGTATCCACCGTGATAGCACGACAGTAGTAAATTTACACATGCATTCACCTCATGATATCGTCCGAAGTGTGAAATCTTCATCACGTTGAGCAGCGTGGACTACACGAGGTTCTAGGTCCATGACTGCGGGATGATCTTGGAATTCTTTCCCTTAGTCTTGGTTATATACTTATGCGGGGTGAGCATGTTGTAAGCCTTCCAGTCACCAAGTTTGAAGTCGCTAAACTTCAATGTTGCGATCTTATCTTGGTTGGCACGAACTGCGTGCACCCCTTTCGGAAGGTACGCAGTGATCAAAGTATACTCGAAGTCTCGAGGGTCACTGTCATGGTTAATGGTGCCGCTGAGAGGTGGTAGGTAAGCCGACATAATGCACGGAATAATCTTGGCATTCACAATGTTGTCTCTGTGCTTTGGTTTTGTCTCTGTCGTGGTTCTGGAAGTTCCTGCTCTGTGAGTAGTTGAGGGAGAAGCTTGGACTCCTCCTATTGATGATTCTTGCACACCTGCAAACATCCTTCTTTCCGACATGACTCTCTCAGTCATTAAGTCAATCAAAACTTCTTCAACTACTTTCTCTGTGGCGTTGAGATCGTCTGACATACAAGCTTGGGGTCAATTAGATCGGGTGTGAGCTAAATTCAGAGACTGCAATGGAGGGTATAGGAACAAGGTGATGATCACAGTGCAAAATAATCTTAGGCTATGGGCTCAAATTCTTAGTTAGCAAAAATTATTCTCAGTGCATGGTGTGACGGACTAAGTAAGAAACTTAGAAATGGTCTTCTTGCAATGATTATGAGGCATCATTAACCCATGTTCTATCTATTATGGCGTGGTGTGATGGTCTAGTGGTGAACCATCAATGCTTTTTGAGCTGTTCAGAACGACAATCAAATGGTTATATCAACTTCCAATGGCTATATTGCTTCGCCTCGACGAAGTGGCCTATGTCGCTGGTCTGATATCTTGGCGAAGTTCAATTTATGAAAGTTTTATGTTCTGTGAGGTTCCCTCTAGAATATTTTGTATCCTTTCAATCTTAGCTCTCTTTTTACTTAGCTTCCTAGCCTTCTTTTCAGTGAGATTTTTCTCGGTGATTCTCTTCCCATTCTGATTCTTATTTTCCTTGGACATAGTCACTTCGTGCTGCTGAGATTCTCTCCTAAGAGTCAAGGGTAATACTTCTTCTATATTTGAGACATATACTGCAATCTTTTGTGAGTCCTCTAGTGCTCTTGCAACTTTGACATCTGGGCTCTAGGTGGAAAACAGATTCAATTTGTTATCCTATTCTTCAATCAACTGCACGATCCTTCTGGTCATGAAATCTGTTAACTCTTGTATTTGTTGTTCTAAAACCTTTTCTTCTTCCTTCTTTCTGGCTTGATCTCTCTCAATCCAAGGTTTTCCAAGTAACATAGTAAATGGGGCGCTGTCCTCAATAAACTTGATAATCTCAAAATCTTCCTCTGTCGAAGTCCCATTAGCATTCATAGATATTTGAGTGAGCCTTCCACATAGGTTCACCAGTTTTCCTCTGAGTATCCCTATTCCTCTTAATGAAGGTACCATAGCAGGCCTTCCTATAGCTTCCCAAGTTCTCTCTGGCATAATGTTCACTGGTGTTTCTTCATCAAGAACACAGTCAATGTCGAAGTTCCCTATTCTTACTTCGATGCATTCTTTTTCTTTAAAGATCTCTGATAACCTAAAATGTCGGTGGTCGTTCAAGGTGTCTTTCATTTGTAGTAATACCTTCTCGAATTCTTTGTGGAATTTGGCTATTTCTGGAGCTGCCTTAGGGTTTTCTTCATTCAGATCCATTCTTTCAAGCTTAGAAATCATTCTAGGATAATCCAATACTTCATGGTCCAAAGCTTTGCAACAAATACAACTAGATCTTCCACTAGGGAATTCCTTAGAAAGATGTCCCGGTCTTCTGCAACTGTAACATAGGGTTAATCCTCTCTTCGTTTTAAATGATCTCCAACCTTTTCTGTACTGTGCACTAGGATCATGGTAACTAGCCTGCAAAAAATTCTTTCTAGGATCCTGCATCCATTTGTTAGTCCAAACATTCTTTCTATGCATAGGTATAACATATCTATCATTGTACTTATCAAATCTATTCATATCATTCTTTCTTTCATCTATTAATGCCCTAGTTTTCAAACTAGGACAGAATCTATCAAACATACCTAGATTCATGCTTTAGAAACAAAAAATTTCACTTATCTTACTTCTACAAAGCACAAAGCTTTCAAATAAAAAAATTTCACTTATCTTACTTCTACAGAACACTAAGCTTACATAGAGACTTCCACTTTTATCTTTCTTAGAGCACAAAGTGTTCAGATCTCATTTCTTTTTATTTAGATTTGTCCTTCCTTCTTTAGCACATATCTTTTCAGATCAAGTAGATTATTGCGCACTAGGGCACAGATCCGCGCACAGAGCGTCCATGGTTTCAAGAGGAATCTTTGCACAAAGCTTCTTCTTCCTCAGTTCCTAGCAATCACAGTTTCAAGTCCTCACAATAGAACCATTTGTTGGCATTGGGGCAGACCCAGGGTTCAACGCTACAAAAACACACCAACAAAACCCTAACTACCGACCCTTTCGGCAACACCTGCGAAGTAGATGAAGTGTCACCCGAGGTAGAGGTAGGGGTGGTTGCAAGACTCAGGTGTCTGCAACCTTATATGGGACACAGATCTATGATTATATTGCTTACAAAACACTTAGCATCAATATTCACTCCTTATTATACTTTGCAGATAACACAAAGCATCGTAGTATTCACTTATATCTAAGGTAATTTATCACTTAGCAACAATAAAACAAGTTAGATATAGTATATCAACACTAAACATCTTCATACATATCATATCTACTATTCATATACATCTATTGAAGCACAAAGCATAAGTATACCTATCTAAATATATCCAAGCACTTAGCCAAAGCAGAGATAAACACATTAAGTCAAATAATAGAGCATAACACACAGATTTACGTGGTTCACCCCCACCCTGGGGCTACGTCCACCAACTCTTCTTCTTCATTAGCATCTCCAATTGATTATAGGCACAAATCTATCAAAATCCTACTCCACATAGGACAGGAGATCTGTGCACACCTCGCCAGATCCTCCTTCCTCGAGTAGATCTAGCACATAGCCTCCTTACAATCTGTGCACTCAACACTTACAACACTTGCACTCAACTCTGCAAGTCAATCACATAGATCAATTCTAGCACTTATCCCTTGGCTAATATTCTCCCTCCTACTTACATTACCTAGATATCTATTTATACATTACAAAAGTGGGCCTAAACGTGGGTAAACCCATGGGCCAACATCCCTTTCCCATTACATTGTCGGGTAAAATCATGAATCTGGGTAACACTTTCGTGACAATCAGGTCTCCAAATTTTCTAGCGGCAATTTTTCGGCCAAACAAATGTTTCTTTTAGCCGAAATATTTTTCGGCCGAAAATTTTCATGTTAAATTTAACAGTGCCCTCGAAATTCATGTACAATTTTTTTTAGATGAATTATTTTCCCTTGGTAAGCATATTTCGACCGAAATACTTTTCGCTCGAAACGTTTATTTTTAACGGATTCAGTTAAAAGCTAGGTTTCGGCCGAAAGAATATTTCGACCGAAAACTTGAAAATGAGACTGTTTGCAAGATAGTGCAAATTCTCTCCATCTTACTTCATCTTTGGAGGTAGCAGACTCCTACAAATACTCAGAATTTAGTTTGAGAATTGATACCAACATTTTTAAAATTGAATCTTCTTTCATTGGGTATAATTTGTTTTCATTTGCATTGTTTTTATCTAATTTTATTTAATTTTATAAGAAAATCACTGCATAATATTTTTAGGTGAGATTATGATTCAGTGAAATGAAAAATCCATATCTCTAAAAATACACAACGAAAAGTTATGGAAAATTTATATTCATAATTGTTAAACTGTTCTCTTCAAAAGGGTATTTTTAGATTTTACTTTTAAGTAAAAATTAAGATAGATACAAGGTGTATAAAAACACGTGTTTAAAATATTCAACGTTTTCATTTTGGTCAACTTAAAAAAATTCTAGAAATTATAATATTCATCCGTTAGATTCAAAATTATAGTCATAATAAAATAGAGTCTCTGTAGATTGTTGCCGTATATCTCATTTCTTAAAAACATAAGTTTAATAATAGATACATTGTTGTGGAAAACAATAACTCATAATCATTCTTTTCATGTTTAAGGAACACACTGTTAAACAATTGTCAAATTGACATATCAAATCTTGATAAAAAAAAATTGAAAAATAATCATTAGAAATATAACAAAATTATTCACAAGTTTTGTTTTTACTATAAAGTGAAATTCTAAATAAAAAAAATACTTTTCTATGCTGGAAGTTGAAGAACTTGTGAAAGTACAATTTTTTTTGTCATAAAACAAGTAAAAGTGTTACCCATCTTCATGATTTTACCCTGTCCCAAAACCAAAAAAGGGACCTGAAAGTGGGCCAAGATCCCTTGATCTCTGCTTCGTCTGGCGCTCGATCTTCAACATCATGTTGAAGTCCCAAAAACGGTCAAATATGACCAAGTAACTTCAAAACTTGGTCAAGGGCCAACACTGAGCATCTTCTCGGATATGAGGATGTAATTATCCATTAATGTAATAATATTAGTGGTAGGTTGATTTAATTGTGAAGTGATAGCTCTAGAATATTCTGGAGGGAAGGCAAGGACTGTGTCAACAGATCAGGGATAGCTTGGAAGTTCGATTGTTCGGTAGAACAGAGGTGTGGAGTCTACAAAACTGTTGAGAGGAGGAGATCCTCATCGTTGATCGAGGGAGGACACATGTGTTACCACATGAAGTTGTAAAGGATCACATGTAGTTGTTATGGGTCATTCATCCTTATATTTTTTAAGTGTTCAGGGAAATATTATATTTTCACCTACTGGATGCATTTACAGACTCATCATCCATCTACTAAGATTTTTGTGTTTTTGAGGATTCATTGCATAACACAGAAAAAAATAGATATTTCGTAGCGCCCGACGCTACAAAATTGTCTACACAGATTGTTTTTTAGTTATGCTACCAAAGGCACTACATAATCACCTAGCCAAACACATAAAAGGCACTATGGAATCACCTAGCTAGACACAGAAAAGGCGCTACAGAATCTACATAGCAGTTTTATAGGAGGGCGCTACGAAATTACCTGTAGCGGCTACTATTACAAATTTGATCATAAAACCAAAACGACAAAGTGGGTTTCTATGAAATTTTGTTTGGAGGAAGATGATATCCCTGTTGAATTTCTGACCAAATTTCATCTTGACCGAGTTTGTAATTTGAGAAAAACAAATAAAACACCAGTGCACTGTGGAATGTGTTGCAAATTTTCTATTTTGCATAGCTGATTGGATATTCTCCTAGTTGGGAGGTTGCCACCTGTAAATGAGGGTTCAAATGCCTTTTCATAGATCAGTTAGAGGTAAAGGTACACTTGCACCTAATTTTTAACTCCATTAAAGACTTCATGCAGTGAGTTGGAAAAAATTCATTAAAGACTAATAACAATTTCTTGAAAATTAGCAATTTGTTGGATTTTTGTCTCGACTATTTCCACGTAGCTCCAAGGCCTAGAATCCAATGGAATAGATGGGATTCGAGATCCTAAGGATATTAGGATGCGTTTTCTATTTAAGAGATGAGGGAGATCTTGGAGAAAGTTTAGAATGAGCTAGGGAGAAGGGGGGCTTTGGAACCAGAGGAATTCAGAGTGGTTATCATTGTGTTCTTTTGCTTTCTCTGTATTTGTTCAGACTTGTGATTCTTTATGAATGGAGATCAATTTCCTTTTCTTTTTTGTCTTTCTCTGTGTACTAATATTAATGAGTGACTGATTTACTCTTGTTCTTATTCATATGATGATTGAATGAGGTTTTATTCTTTGCATTGGTGATGTAGAACTTGTTAATACACATATTTTCACTGTGAATTTACTGTCATAAGTGATGGAAGTATATAGGACATTTTTAGACTACAATTTTCCTTTTTCTCATTCTTTTATCAAGCCAATTGTATGATCTGAAGTTGCTAAGGCCACTTTTGTTGAAGGATATAGTTGGGAATTTGTACAGTTGATGAATTTGATTGTCCTTATGGTCAAATCCATGTGAGTTTAAAGCTTATCTTTCAAGATTAAATTTGAATTATTTGCATGTTACCAAGCTCACCTGATTATAGTCTAGGGTGACTCCTTGAGTGAAAACGTAAATGGCGATGTTACTGGGGAATGAAGTGTGAAGCTAATTTTTCTGGGAGAGCGACATAGGTCCATATCTTGATGGTAGACAAGAGAGGGACACAAAAAACTGACTGTATTATCTACTTGGTGACTCCAAAATAAGAGACTCCACTGGGGAGGATCCTGTTGACAAAAAGATGAAGGGGAAAAAGTGTAAAACCAAGTATCAGTTCATTAGTTTTCTACATGAAGTCATGTTATTCTTTATTAGATCATTTTTTCTTTTCCCGTCACATATAAAGATGATCATCTTATGCTTTTTATATTCATATGATCATAAGCCTTATTTTACATATCCATCCTTGCTAGAAGAAAATTTGCAGCCTGCTTGTGTTTTTGAGGTTGGTCCTGAACCTTCACTTGAGCCTATTTAGAAGAACGATGTTTATATCTCCATCCCTCCTGAACATGCTCAGCCTTGTGACCATGAGAATGATGAAATCAATTTAAAACCTTCCCAGATATTATTACCTTCTGCTATTACTCATGAGCCTTGTCATCAACTTATTAAACCTTGCTTTTAGCCCACATAATTTTAGTCTAGAGTAAGAAAAAGGGTGTTTAAACCTCTCAAATTTTTATCTCACCTTCATCCTTATCCTCCCAACTTTGTTGGGTATCTTCCCCGGTTTACCAGAGAGGATCATGTTTCAGTTGAGAAAAATTTGGGAGCTTTTGCAAATTTTGTTGATAATATGGAAATTATACATGAATATGTTGTTATGAGATTATTTTCTAAATATTTAACGGGAGCAACTTCTTTATGGTTTAAAGATTTGGAACTTGGTTAAACTGGTTCATGGACCAATTTTTATTATGTTTTTTCAAAATATTGGGTTGAGAACAAGTCTCTTGATCAATACCTTGCTGATTTTTATACTTTGAGGAGAGGAGAGGGAGAAGTTTTGCCTGTCTTCAATAGGAGGTTCTACAACATTTATCATAGCATGCCTATCAAAATTCGGCCTACTGAGGTTGCTTCCATGGTACAATATACAGTGACATAACATCCCAATCTATTCCTATACCTCAGAGAAATAAATTCACCATCCTTGCAACAGATGTTTGTTGATGCAGAGGAAGTGGAGAGTAATATTCAGGCATGTGCACAACTCTCTTGTCAGATCTTGGAAAATGTTTTGGATGAGGAAGAAACTGAGGAAGTATATGGACAACATGAAGCTTATCCAAGATTTCTATTGTTTCAACATGCTTGCACATCATTTTCAGATCTTAATTCTTTTTCTGATCTTGAAATTATTAAATCATATTTTTGTTAGAATATGAGTGGATGTGCTCGTTTTACCATTGACAATATCACTATTGTCACCCAACCATAGGTCGAAGCCACCCTCTGAGCACTTTGACCTTGACAGATAGAAGAATCCTGGTAGCAATCCAATAGCCAAGAAAGGATAATGCACCAAGCAAGAAGTAACCAAAGCTGATCAAAGAGTCCACCCAAACCTGGCGCAACACCTTCCCCAGGACCTGCGCACAAAACTGCTAGGCTGTAGTACGCAGAAGTGACTTTCTGCAATTCTGAGAAGTGTGTCAAATGAGAGACTGGCACCCTATATTTATAGTAATCTTGGAAAACTACCTGGGCTGACTTCTCATTCTGGGTACTAATTAATTCATATTAATTAACTCTCTTCAAGCGACATCTCTTCTAGGGTTACTTTCATTTCTTTTCTTTCTTCCGGAACATTCTAATCTTGTCAAAGGTCACAATGGAGGTTCATACTTCCCGAAGCTACCATAATATCAACAATTTTTCCATTGTTAAAGACGCAAATGTACATGCTTATAACTCAAACCAGAAAGATGAATTTACATATGCAACTGAGCCTTTTCCTAATTATGAGAAAAGGGATGATTTCATTTATGCTGAATATCATGAGGAAGATTTTTTTATTTTTTGGTGATATTTCTGTTTTAGAGAAAGTTGTTTCCCCTCATCATCTTACTGTTGACTTAAAAAATAAGTTAACATTCTTGGCTCATGATAACCTCCTTGATTATATGCTTTTAAAATTTGGTCAAGAAGTTAGGAAGGAGCTACTAGAACATGTGAGGTTGTTCTCTTTTTCATCAATAGAAGGCCAACAGGGAGAAAGCCAACAAGCAAATAAAAATGAACAAATTTTTGTATCAACATGTACTAATTCTCCCAGTATTGACTTTGTATCTAACAATTTTAGAGAAGATTTTTCAGAGGACAATAAAGAGGAGGTTCATAAATCATATGGTTAGTCTACAATTATTTTTTCTTCTAATAAATTTGACCAACAATTTCAAGAAGACACTACAGATAAATTTCTTTCCCAAGGAGATAATCAACAACCAAAAAAATCTTTTATTTTCCATGATTGCTTTGAAGCATGTGATAACTATGGGATGTTTCAAGGAGGTCAAGAGAATTACAATCTTGTCAGTAGAACATAGATTATGAAGGAGCATCCTAGTCTTATAATACAACCATAATTCTATCATGTGATTCATGATCCTATAGCCACATACATGGAGTCATATGTTTTAGATTTTATGAAAATTTCAAATTGCATTATTTCACCAATACTCATGGGTGAGTATGGTTTTCTAAAGGAGTTTATGTCACTGCTACTATACTTCTATTATTATTCATTGATCAATGACCTATATGAGATCATTTTAGTCATCAAGTTACTTGAATGGTTATTGTGGAAATCTTCTTTTACTTGATCAAGTTGCAATTTTGGTTAGGGTAGGGTATCATAGGTAATAAGTTCGCTTCCCAAGCCTTTCTTTCCTTCAGTTTGTAGCAGGTTTTTCATTTTAATGAATAAGTGGAGGTATCGGAGGTTGGTTGCATAGATGACTCCATATCCAAACAACTAAGGCACTGCAGATGCAACAGTTCTTAGAGCCCCACAGGGAGGAGTCTATCCCCTATGGAGCCAATGTTATCATATGAAGTTGTAAAGGGTCACATGTAGTTTTTATGGGTCATTCATCCTTATATTTTTGAAGTGTTCAGGGAAATATTATATTTTCACCTACTGGAGGCATTTACGGACTCATCATCCATCTACTGGATTTTTGTGTTTTTGAGGATTCATTACATAACACAGAAAAACAAAAGCTACATAATTGTCTACACAGATTGTTATGTAGTTGCACTACAAAGGGCACTACATAATCACCTAGTTAGACACAAAAAATGCACTACATAATCACCTATATAGACACATAAAAGGAACTACCGAATCTACAGAGAAGTTTTATAGGAGGGCACTACAAAATTTCCTATAGTTGCTACTATTACAAATTTGATCATAAAACCAAAAGGACAAAGTGGGTTTCTCTGAATTTTTTTTGTGGAGGAAGATAATATCCCTGTTGAATTTCTGACCAAATTTCAGCCTAACCTAGTTTGTAATTTAAGAAAAATAATTAAAACACCAATGCGCTACGGAATGTGCTACAAATTCTCTGTTTTGCATAACTGATCGGATATTCGCCTTGTTAAGAGGTTTCCACTTGTCAAGGAGGGTTCAAATTCCTTCTCGTAGATCAGTTATAGGTCAAGGAAAACCTACACCTAAGTTTTATCTCCGTTAAAGACATCATGTAGTGAGTTGGAAACAATTCATTAAAGACTTCCAACAATTTCCTGAAAATTAGCTGTTTGTTGGATTTTTGTCTCCTTGACTATTGCCACATATCTCCAAGGCCTAGAATGTAATGGAAGAGATGGTATTCGACCTCCTAAGGATATTATGAGGATTTTTCTATTTAAGAGAGGAGGGAGCTCTTGGAGAAAGGTTAGAATGAGCTATGGGGAAGGGGGCTTTGGACCTAGAGGAATTCAGAGTGGCAATCACTCTATTCTTTACCTTTTTCTGTATTTTTTCAGACTTGTGATTCCTTATCAATGGAGATCAGTTTCCTTTTCTTTTTTGTATTTCTCTGTGTACTAATATTAATGAGTGACTGATTTACTCTTTTTATTATTCATACGATGATTGAATGAGGTTTTCTTCCTTGCATTGGTGATGTAGAACTTGTTAATACACATATTTTCACTGTGAGTTTACTGTCATAAGTGATGGAAGTATCTAGGACAATTTCAGACCACAATTTTCCTTTTTCTCATTATTTTATCAAGTCTAATCTGAAGTTGCTAAGGCCACTTTTGCTGAGGGATATAGTTGGGAATTTGTACGATGAATTTGATTTTCCTTATGGTCAAATCCATGTGAGTTTAAAGCTTATCTTTCAAGATTAAATTTGAATTATTTGCATGTTACCAAGCTCACCTGATTACAGTCTAGGGTGACTCTTGGAGTGATAACATAAATGGCATCGTTTCCAGGGAACGACGTGTGAATCTAGCTTCCCCAGGAGAACAACATAGATCCATATCTTGATGGTAGACAAGAGAGGGACACAAAACACTGACTGTATTATCTACCCGTCGACTCCAAAATAAGAGACTCCACTAGGGAGGATCTTGTTGATAGAAAGATGAAGGGGCATAAGTGTAAAATCATGTATCGGTTCATTAGTTTTCTACATGAACTCCTGCTATTCTTTATTAGATCATTTTTTCTTTTCCCTTCACATATAAAGATGATCATCTTATGCTTTGTCTGTTCATATGATCATAAGCCTTATTTTACATATCCATCCTTGCTAGAGGAAAATATGTATCATGATTGTGTTGTTGAGGTTGGTCCTGAATCTTCACTTCAGCCTATTGAGAAGAATGAGGTTTATATATCCATCCCTCCTGAAGATGCTCAGCCTTGTGACCATGAGAATGATGAAATTGATTCAAAACCTTCCTAGATATTATTACCTTCTTCTATTACTCGTGAGCCTTGTCATCAACTTGTTAAACCTTGCTTTCAGACCACAAAATTCCAATCTAGAGTCAGAAAAAGGGTGTTTAAACCTCTCAAATTTCTATCTCACCTTCATCCTTATCCTCCCAACTTTGTTGAGTATCTTCCCCGGTTTACCGGAGAGGATCATGTTCCAGATGAGAAACATTTGGGAGCTTTTGCAGAGTTTGTTGATAATATGGAAATTATACATGAAGATGTTGTTATGAGATTATTTTCTAAATATTTAACGGGAGAAACTGCTTTATGGTTTAGAGATATGAAACCTAGTTCAATTGGTTCATGGACCAATTATTATTATTTTTTTTTCAAAATATTGGGATGAGAACAAGTCTCTTGATCAGTACCTCGCTGATTTTTATACTTTGAGGAGAGGAGAGGGAGAAGTTTTGCCTGTCTTCAATAGGAGGTTATACAATGTTTATCATAACATGCCCATTGAAATTCATCCTACTGAGGTTGCTACCATGGTACAATATACAATGGCACAACATCCAAATCTATTTCTAAACCTTAGAGAAAGAAAGTCACCATCCTCGCAACAGATGTTTGTTGATGCAGAGGAAGTGGAGGGTAATCTTCGGGTATGTGCACAACTCTCTTGTCAGTTCTTGGACAATGTTTTGGATGAGGAAGAAACTGAAGAAGTATATGGACAACATGAATCTTATCCAAGATTTCAATTGTGTCAAAATGCTTGCAGATCATTTTCAGATCTTAAATCTTTTTCTAATCTTGAAATTATTAAATAATATTTTTCCATTGTTAAACACGCAAATGTACATGCTTATAAGTCATACCAGCAAGATGAATTTACATATGCAGCTGAGCCTTTTCCTAATTATGAGAAAAGGGATGATTTCGTTTATGATGAATATCATGAGGAAAATTTTGTATAAGGTGGTGATATTTTTGTTTTAGAGAAAGTTGTTTCCCCTCATCATATTACTATTGAATTAGAAAATAAGTTAACATTCTTGGCTCATGATAACCTCCTTGATTATATGCTTTTAAACTTTGGTCAAGAATTTAGGAAGGAGATACATGAACATGTGAGTTTGTTCTATTTTTCATCAATAGATGGCCAATAGGGAGAAAGTCAACAAGCAAATAAAAAGGAACAAATTTTTGTATCAACATGTACTAATTATCCCAGTATTGACTTTGTATCTAATAGTTTTAGAGTAGATTTTTTAGAGGACAGTAAAGAGGAGGTTAATAAATCATATGGTCAGTCTATAATTATTTTTTCTTCTGATAAATTTGACCAACAATTTCAAGAAGACACTACAAATAAGTTTCTTTCCCAAGGAGATAATCAACATCCAGAAAAATCTTTTATTGTCCATGATTGCTTTGAAGCATGTGATAACTATTGGATGTTTCAAGGAGGTCAGGAGAATTACAATCTTGTCGGCAGAGAAGAGATTATGAAGGAGCATCCTAGTATTCTAATGCAGACATAATTCTATCATGTGATTCATGATCCTTTAGCCATATACACAGAGTCATATGTTTCAGATTTTCTGAAAATTTCAAATAGCATTATTTCATCGATACTCATGGGTGAGTATGGTTTTCTGAAGGAGTTTATGTTACTGCTGCTATACTTCTATTATTATTCATTGATTAGTGACATAGATGAGATCATTTCAGTCATCAAGTTACTTGAATGGTTACTGTGGAAATATTCTTTTACTTGAGAAAGTTGCAATTTTGGTTAGGGTAGGGTAGCATAGGTAATAAGTTCGCTTCCCAAGCCTTGATTTCCTTTAGTTTGTAGCGGTTTTTACATTTTTCATGAATAAGTGGCAGTATCAAAGATTGGTTGCACAAATGAATCATTAGCCCAACAACTAAGGCACTGGAGATGCAACAGTTCTTAGAGCCTCACATGGAGGACTCTATCCCCTGTGGAGCCAATGCTATCACATGAAGTTGTAAAGGGTTAGATGTAGTTGTTATGGGTAATTAATCCTTATATTTTTTAAGTGTTCAAGGAAATATTATATTTTCACCTACTGGATACATTTACAGATTCATCGTCCATCTACTAAGATTTTTGTGTTTTTGAGGATTCATTGCATAACATAGAAAAACACAAGCTACAAAATCATCTACACAGATTGTTCTTTAGTTGTGCTACCAAAGGTGCTACAAAATCACCTAGCCAGACACAGAAAATGCACTACGGAATCACCTATCCAAACAAAAAAAAGGCACTACAGAATCTGGAGAGCAGTTTTATAGGAGGGCACTGCAAAATTTCCTATAGTAACTACTGTTACAAATTTGATCATAAAACCAAAAGGAAAAAGTGGGTTTCTATGAAATTTTTTGTGGAGGAAGATGATATCCCTATTGAATTTCTAACCAAATTTTAGCCTAACCCAGTTTGTAATTTGATAAAAACAATTAAGACACTAGTGCGCTGCGGAATGTGCTACAAATTCTCTGTTTTGCATAGCTGATTGGATATTCGCCTTGTTGGGAGGTTGTTGTTAGAATATAATGGATGTGCTCATTTTTCCATTGACAATATCGCTATTGTCACCCAACCATAGGCCGAAGCCACCCTTTGAGAAACTTAACCTTGACATAGAATCACTCCAGAAGCAAACCCTAGGCTAGATAGCTAAACAAAGGGTAGGACTCCTTTCCCCAACGATTGTGCACCAACAAGAGCTGATCATATAGTCCAAACCCTAGCCAAGAGATATTCTAAGCCAAAACGTAACTACTAGCTGCAGTAGCTGCACCGACAACTCTCCTCAAACCTACGCAAAAAACTTGGCACTACAGTGCGCACAAGTGTTGCTCTGCAATTCTGAGACAACCTACCAGAATGAGAACTAGCCTCCTGTATTTATACTATTTTTGGCTAACTGGTTGGGCTGACTTCTCATTCTGGGTATCTGTTTGTTCAATATATATTATTATTTCTGGTCGACTTCTTCTCTTGGAGGCTAATAACCTAATATAAATTATCTTCTTGAGCCGATATGTCTTCTAGGGTTATTAGCCAACTCATTAGGGTTTCTTCTTGCTTCCCGGAGTATTCTATCCTCGTCAGGTTTACACATGGAGGTAAATACCTCCTGCAACTACCATAATATCAACACTCCCTCCTAGCTAGGGAGGTATTACAGGTAATGGTCTTGAGCACAAAATAAAAACATACCATTCACCTGGTAGCATCAACATAGTTGTATAGACTAGATCATGACTATATCATGAGCACCATCATCATCATCAACTACATCGTCTCTCGAAACCATACTCTATCAGAGTAATCATACATGATTCTCACTCCACAGAGTGATACAAGAGCCATTCTTATAATCTAGAAGAGTAAATGCTCTGAACAATTTTCCGTCTGGGAAATCTCTACCCTTTGATTATCCATCTAAATGATAATCATTTCCAATACTTTTGATAGTCTTCAAGGCAATCGAAACAAAATAGAACACAATTGTGTCTATCCATAGTAGTACATAACTACAATCTAGTGGTAAACTACCACACCAAGTAACACACAAGTAATTGATCAACAACGTATAGTCACTAATAATGGAACACATCCACCATAGTAGTATACATCTATTGTCATACAGTATTCATAACAATAATATGATATCAACCTGGACATAAACAATGTTATGATATAAACTGAATCATCTGGGCCAATCTTTCACTCACATCTATGAGATCTGAAAGAATATATTTCCTTAGAGTAGAACAATGAGATATCTGGACTATTCTTCTCAAGCAAGGAAGAATAACTATCTTGTCTTCTGAACTTGGACCATTCCCCACCCTGAGCCATTCTTCCTACACTAATCAAAGTGCACCCTAGAGAGAATGTATAAACCCTAAGGAATTTCTGTCCCTGATTGCTGAGCCTGGACCATTCCCCACCCTGGGCCATTCTTCCTACACTAATCAAAGGGAACCTTGGAGAGAATGTATAAACCCTAAGGAATGCCTGTCCCTGATTGCTGAGCTTGGACCATTCCCCACCTCGGTCCATTCCTCCTACACTAATCAAAGTGCACCCTGGAGAGAATGTATAAATCCTAAGGAATGACTATCCAGACCATTTCCTCTATTAACCACAAGAGGAAAAGATTGTCCTGTACCAACCTCCAAAATGGACCATTCCTCATGTTAACAACAATGAGAAATCGTTGTCCGGCGAGGCGGGCCAGTCTTCTTGAGTAACCCTCAAGAAGAGAGGCTGCCCTAGACCACTCCCCATGTTAACCACAATGGGAAGTCACTGTCTATGATACATCAACAATATGGACCATTTCCCATGTTAACCACAATGGGAAATCATTGTCTGTCAGAAGTCTCAATCCACTTTCCAAATGGGAAAGAATATGCTCATCCTGGACCATTCTTTGAACTGAAATATGACTATCCATCAATCAATAATAAATCAGTTCTCCCTCCCAACCTGGGAGTCATCTCTTTCTTTTTCAACAAGGAAGTCGTCTCCATGGGCTCCATCTTGAGTACACAAACTCTTTCATCTTGGATAAAAGCTTATACCAAAATGTCTGCTTATTTGCGAATCTGTGGAGATATGTATTAGAGAACCACTTTCTCCTTTCTGGACTTCATCACAGATAATGTAATGCTTGATTTCAAATATACTTTGGTCTGGAACATTGGTTTTCTTTGAAGGCTTCATGTAGCTCTGATCAATAGAGTATATCATTGTTGGAAAACTGGAACACATCCATGTGGAACTTCTTCTGTCATCATGAGATCTGATCTACTGAGTAATCATCTTGATACAATATCTCTGTTATAGAAAATCTTCACCATGCTTGTGTTGTGCATTGGAGGTTCTCCACCAAGCTTTCTTCTTCTATCTGCATACAAGGGTCTCTTTCTGGTATGCCTCAAAGTCTTGAGGTTGCTCTGCATACGTTCTTTATTCAATTTTTCTGGAGAACATTCTTTTCATTCATCTGATGTAGAAATCCAACTTATGGATGTTGATTTAATGACTCATGTAGATATATGTTTGGTTTACTGAAACAAGTAATCATCATAGTATTCTCCCTCCATCTGGGAGAACCTCTAGTTCTAGATCTCACAATGCTTTCATTCATAAGTCTTTCATACACCGTTCTTCATCATGACTTTCAGTTCCTCTGCTTGATTGCTTTTATTGAGTTCATATCAGGTTGGAAATCTTGTGATTCTTAATACAATGACTAGTTGTTCTGGTTTCTCTTTCTTTCTTGGAATCTTCATGTTCTTCCTGATGTTTTTCTTTAGCTCTTGGGTCCATGGAGTTTCTTATAGATTCCATTCCCTAAAGATTCCATTTCTTTCTTTCATCATAGGATCACGGATGTGGATGGACAACTAGGGATACTTTAAGGCTTCTCTTCGAAGAAGACTTCTTCTAAGGTTGAACTGGGCATGTACTGTCTTTCATGGCTACTACCATGATATATACTTCATCATATTTAATGGATTATAGGATTAGCTCCCTCCTAATCCTTGCTTCATGTATGAGTGCATATAATCGACTCCCTCCGTCTAACAGAGTCCATGCTTCCATCTGCATCCTTATTGTCTACTGTAATATATAATTAGCTCTCTCTATCTGACAGAGTCCATGCTTTCGTCTTGTTGTCTTATACAAAAACATCATAAGTCTTTCTCCAATTTCCTCTTGATTGCTGACTTCTTTCTGTCTTTGCTTCTTCTAAGTCTCTTCATGATGGTTTCAACTTATCTTGCAATAGATTTCACATGATTTGTTTGACGCATTTCATCCTTTCATGTGTATTATCTAATGATATCCATCCTTATCTTGTTGTTCTTCCATAGGTATAGTTTTTCTTGGAACACATTTTCTTCCAAGAGATAGATATACAAGATATGTACAGGGATGATGCAAACAAGATATGTACAAGAAATAAGAAGAGTATTGTTACCTTTAGAAGAAGAAGTCTCTTTCATTCTGCTTAGTCTTGTTTGTAGGTTCCTTTTCTTCAACAATTGATGCTTAGTGTTTCTCCTTTGCACTAATCCTTGATTCTTCTTGAGCACAACAAGTCCAAGTTCTTCAAATGTCAGATACTCCTTTCTTGTGTTCATGCTTGCGACAAATGCATCCCACGTCTTGGGAAGACCATTGATTACTATGTTTACCAACTCCTTATCTGGGATGATCTCTTCAATAGCTTGTAGTTGATCTCTTAACTGAGAGATTCTCACAAAGTATGATGTTATGCTGTCATCATCATTCATTTTCATGTCACAGAGCTCATTCTTTAGACTCATTACTTGTCCAATGTTTCTGACTGAGAAGAGGTTTGTTAGGGCATCGTACATATTCTTTGATGAGTTAATATGGGAGATGTAGGGTATCAAGTGGTCTTTTATAGAGTCCACTATGATGTCACCATCTTTGAACTTCTCCATAGCTGCGACGTTTTGTGGTTCCTTCTCTTTTCCTTCTTCAAACTTTGGTTTCACGATCTTTCCTTTCACGATATCCAAAACTTTATTCTTGGAAAGGATGAGGTCAATCCTTATCTTCCATGTTCTGAAGTTAGAAGCTCCATCTAACTTGTTCTCTGACTTCATAGAATAATTCATGGATGCTTTGACTTGGTCAAACCCTAGATTTGACCAAAAACTCAAACTTCACGTCTTGGCTTGCTGAGAGTATCAGGAAATGTGCTAGGCTAGGGAACACTGATCTATACAGAGATTAGGTTGATATCTTCACTTAAGGTGCCTCAATGAGAGGTTTAGGGATTCTGCAACTACACCTGCTAGTAACCCTAGCTGCAGTGCTTTGGTGACTTCTCTTGCTAGAAAACCTAGCGACAGTTCCTCAATGAGATTAATATCCTTCTGGATATGTTTCCTTCCAGTGGTTAGACTTAATGAAGGAGGTGTGGGCCCATAACCTATTAGAATATAATGGATGTGCTCATTTTACCATTGACAATATCGCTATTTTAACCCAACCATAGGATGAAGCCACCCTCCGAGAACCTTAACCTTGATAGAGAATCACTCCAGAAGAAAACCCTAGGCTAGATACACAAACAAAGGGTAACACTCCTTTCCCCAAGGATAGCGCACCAACAAGAGCTGATCAGATAGTCCAAACCCTAGCCAAGAGATATTCCAAGCCAAAACGTAACTTCTAGCTGCAACAGTTGCACCGACAACTCTCCTCAAACCTGCACACAAAACTGGGCATTGCATGTACACAAGTGCTGCTCTGCAATTCTGAGACTGCCTGCCAGAATAAGAACTGGCCTCATGTATTTATAGTAATTCTAGCTAACTACCTAGGCCGACTTCTCATTTTGGGTATCTGTCTATTCAATATATATTATTATTTCTAGCTAAATTATTCTCTTGGAGGCTAATAACCTAATATAAATTATCTTCTTGAGCCAACAGGTCTTCTAGGGTTATTATCCAACACATTAGGGTTTCTTCTTGCTTCCTGGAGTATTTTATCCTCGTTAGGTTTACATGTGGAGGTAAATACCTCTCGCAGCTACCATAATATCAACAGTTGTCATCTGTCAAGGAGGGTTCAAATTCCTTCTCATAGATCCATTATAGGTCAAGGGACACCTACACCTAAGTTTTATCTCCATTAAAGACCTCATGCAGTGAGTTGGAAACAATTCATTAAAGACTTCCAACAATTTTCTGAAAATTAGCAGTTTGTTGGATTTTTGTTTCCTTGACTATTGCCACATAGCTCCAAGGCCTAGAATGTAATGGAAGAGATGGGATTCGACCTCCTAAGGATATTAGGATGATTTTTCTATTTAAGAGAGGAGGGACCTCTTGGAGAAAGGTTAGAATGAGCTAGGGGGAAGGTGTCTTTGGACCGAGAGGAATTCAGAGTGGTTATCACTATGTTGTTTTCCTTTCTCTATATTTGTTTAGACTTGTGATTCCTTATCAATGGAGATCAGTTTCCTTTTCTTTTCTATCTTTCTTTGTGTACTAATATTAATGAGTGACTGATTTACTCTTGTTCTTATTCATACGATGATTGAATGAGGTTTTATTCCTTGCATTGGTGATGTAGAACTTGTTAATACACATATTTTCACTGTGAGTTTTCTGTCATAAGTGATGGAAGTATCTAGGACAGTTTCAGACAACAATTTTCCTTTTTCTCATTCTTTTATCAAGCCTATTATATGATATGAAGTTGCTAAGGACACTTTTGTTGAAGGATATAGTTGGGAATTTTTACAGTTGATGAATTTGATTGTCCTTATGGTCAAATCCAGTAAGTTTAAAGATTATCTTTCAAGATTAAATTTGAATTATTTGCATGTTACCAAGCTCACCTGATTACAGTCTAGGGTGACTCTTGGAGTGATAACATAAATGGCACCGCCGTCAGGGAACGACATGTGAAGCTAGCTTCCTTGGGAGAACGACATAGATCCATATCTTGATGGTAGACAAGAGAGGGACACAAAAAACTGACTGTATTATCTACCTGTCGACTCCAAAATAAGAGACTCCACTCGGGAGGATCTGATTGACAGAAAGATGAAGGGGAAGAAGTGTAAAATAAGGTATCAGTTCATTAGTTTTCTACATGAACTCTTGTTATTCTTTATTAGATCATTTTTTCTTTTCCCTTCACATATAAACATGATCATCTTATGCTTTGTCTATTCATATGATCATAAGCCTTATTTTACATATCCATCCTTGCTAGAAGAAAATTTGTAGTCTGCTTGTGTTGTTGAGGTTGGTCCTAAATATTCTCTTCAGCCTATTGAGAAGAACAAGGTTTATATATCCATCGCTCCTAAACATTCTCAGCCTTGTGACCATGAGAATGATGAAATCGATTTAAAACCTTCCTAGATATTATTACCTTCTTCTATTACTCATGAGCCTTGTCATCAACTTGTTAAACCTTGCTTTCAGCCCACAGAATTCCAGTCTAGAGTCAGAAAAAGGGTGTTTAAACCTCTCAAATTTCTATTTCACCTTCATCCTTATCCTCCCAACTTTGTTGAGTATCTTCCTCGGTTTACCAGAGAGGATCATGTTTTAGCTGAGAAACATTTGGGAGCTTTTGCAAAGTTTGTTGATAATGTGGAAATTATACATGAAGATGTTGTTATGAGATTATTTTCTAAATCTTTAATGGAAACGACTGATTTATGGTTTAGAGATATGGAACCTAGTTCAATTCGTTCATGGACCGATTTTTATTATTTTTTTTTCAAAATATTGGGATGAGAACAAGTTTCTTGATCAGTACCTCGTTGATTTTTATACTTTGAGGAGAGGAGAGGGAGAAGTTTTGTCCGTCTTCAATAGGAGGTTCTACAACGTTTATCATAGCATGCCTATTGAAATCCATCCTACTGAGGTTGCTTCCATGGTACAATATACAATGGCACAACATCCCAATCTATTTCTAAACCTCAGAGAAAGAAAGTCACCATCCTTGCAGCAGATGTTTGTTGATGCAGAGGAAGTGGAGAGTAATCTTCGAGTATGTACACAACTCTCTTGTTAGATCCTGGACAATGTTTTGGATGAGGAAGAAACTGAGGAAGTATATGGACAACATGAAGCTTATCCAAGCTTTCAATTGTTTCAAAATGCTTGCACATCATTTTCAGATCTTAAATCTTTTTCTGATCTTGAAATTATTAAATCATATTTTTCCATTGTTAAATATGAAAATGTACATGCTTATAACTCATACCAGCAAGATGAATTTACATATGCAACTGAGCCTTTTCCTAATTGTGAGAAAATGGATGATTTCATTTATGATGAATATCACAAGGAAGATTTTGTATAAGGTGGTGATATTTCTTTTTTAGAGAAAGTTGTTTCCCCTCATCATCTTACTATTGACTTAGAAAATAAGTTAACATTCTTGGCTCATGATAAACTCCTTGATTATATAATTTTAAACTTTGGTCAATAATTTAGGAAGGAGCTACAGGAACATGTGAGTTTGATCTATTTTTCATCAATAGATGGCCAACAGGGAGAAAGTCAACAAGCAAATAAAAAGGAACAATTTTTTGTATCAACATGTACTAATTCTCCCAGTATTGACTTTGTATCTAACAGTGTTAGAGAAGATTTTTTAGAGGACAGTAAAGAGGAGGTTTATAAATCATATGGTCAGTATACAATTATTTTTTCTTCTGATAAATTTGACCAACAATTTCAAGAAGACACTACAAATAAGTTTCTTTCTCAAGGAGATAATCAACAACCAGAAAAATCTTTTATTGTCCATGATTGCTTTGAAGCATGTGATAACTATGGGATGTTTCAAGGAGGTAAGGAGAATTACAATATTGTCAGAAGAGAAGAGATTATGAAGGAGCATCCTAGTCTTCTAATGCAACCATAATTCTATCATGTGATTCATGATCCTATAGCCATATACACAGAGTCATATGTTTTAGATTTTCTGAAAATTTCAAATTGCATTATTTCACTGATACTCATGGGTGTTTATGGTTTTCTAAAGGAGTTTATGTCACTGCTTCTATACTTCTATTATTATTCATTGATCAGTGACATAGATGAGATCATTTCAGTCATCAAGTTACTTGAATGGTTACTGTGGAAATCTTCTTTTACTTGAGCAAGTTGCAATTTTGGTTAGGGTAGGGTATCATAGGTAATAAGTTCACTTCCCGAGCCTTGCTTTCCTTCAATTTGTAGCGGGTTTTTCATTTTTCATGAATAAGTGGCAGGATCAGAGGTTGGTTGCACAGATGAATCCATAGCCCAACAACTAAGGCACTGGAGATGCAACAGTTCTTAGAGCCTCATAGGGAGGACTCTATCCCCTATGGAGCCAATGTTATCACATGAAGTTGTAAAGGGTCACATATAGTTGTTATGGGTCATTAATCCTTATATTTTTGAAGTGTTCAGGGAAATATTATATTTTCACCTACTGGAGGCATTTACAGACTCATCGTCCATCTACTAAGATTTTTGTGTTTTTGAGGATTCATTGCATAACAAAGAAAAACACAAGCTACATAATCGACTACACAGATTGTTCTTTAGTTTCTCTACCAAAGGCGCTACAGAATCACCTAGCCAGACATAGAAAAGGCACTACAGAATCACCTATCCAAACACAGAAAAGGCACTATAGAATCTACAGAGCAGTTTTATAGGAGGGCGCTACGAAATTTACTATAGCGGCTACTGTTACAAATTTGATCATAAATCCAAAACGACAAAGTGGGTTTCTTTGAAATTTTTTGTGGAGGAAGATAATATCCCTATTCAATTTCTGAGAAAATGTTAGGCTAACCCGGTTTGTAATTTGAGAAAAACAATTGAAACACCAGTGCGTTGTGGAATGTGCTACAAATTCTTTGTTTTGCATAGCTGATTGGATATTCGCCTTGTTGGGAGGTTGCCACTTGTCAAGGTGGGTTCAAATTCCATCTCATAGATCCATTATAGGTCAAGGGACACCTACAACTAAGTTTTATCTCCATTAAATACCTCATGTAGTGACTTGGAAACAATTCATTAAAGACGTCCAACAATTTCCTAAAAATTAGCAGTTTGTTGGATTTTTGTCTCCTTGACTATTGCCACATAGCTCCAAGGCCTAGAATGAGATGGAAGAGATGGGATTCGACCTCCCAAGGATATTATGATGATTTTTCTATTTAAGAGAGGAGGGATCTCTTGAAGAAAGGTTAGAATGAGCTAGGGGGAAGGGGGCTTTGGACCGAGAGGAAATCATAGTGGTTATCACGGTGTTCTTTTCCTTTCTCTGTATTTGTTCAGACTTGTGCTTCCTTATCAATGGAGATCAGTTTCCTTTTCTTTTCTGTATTTCTCTATGAACTAATATTAATGAGTGACTGATTTACTCTTTTTCTTATTCATACAATGATTGATTGAGGTTTTATTCTTTGCATTGGTGATGTAGAACTTGTTAATACAAAAAATTTCACTGTGAGTTTACTATCATAAGTGCTTGAAGTATCTAGGACAATTTCAGACCACAATTTTCCTTTTTTCTCATTGTTTTATCAAGCCTATTGTTTGATATGAAGCTTCTAAGGCCACTTTTTCTGAAGGATATAGTTGGGAATTTATACAATTGATGAATTTGATTGTCCTTATGGTCAAATCCCTATGAATTTAAAGCTTATCTTTCAAGATTAAATTTGAATTCTTTTCATGTTACCAAGCTCACTTGATTACAGTCTAGGGTGACTCTTGGAGTGATAACAACATGGAGGAAGGAGAGGATCTCTGGTAATTTGACACTCAGGAGATCTGTGGAGAGGTTCTTTGGAAATCCCCGAAGCTTGGAGTTGCGGAGTAAATCATAACCATCGACCAAGAGAAACAAATTGTAGTGTTGTGGGGACTCTCAAAGGCCAGAGTCCATATTGCATGTTCCTTTGCGAGAAAACATGGATCTTTATCGTGGCTTTGCGTCACTTCGAAGTTCGACACTCCATAGGTTAGGTAGTGTTGTGCATCCAGAAATACCAGAGCATGAAGGAGACGTGAACCGTTGATCAGGGGAAGAGATGCCAGCCACTCGATCAACCATTTCAGTGTTCGACACTTCGCGAGTGTAGTGTGTTGAAGTAGGGGAAAAGTCCCGAAGCCCGAAGTCCTGAAGTATATTTTCCCGTCATATATTTCAATGGGTACTGTGGACCATTGGTTCATATTTTTATTCGGTGCTCTGCCAGTTCGACATTTGGAAGGAACATGGTATTGTTTTGTTTAAACTCATGAAGCTCGGGAGCTCCAAAATTCTGAATTTGTTAGGAATAAGAGGCTCCATTGGTGCTTAGAGATCCCTGAAATTTGAATTTTAATTTCGGGAAGAAAGACATAGGACTTATGTATGGGATTTTGAGGGCTCAATAGAGGATAGAGAGCCAATTCAACTCCTTGATTTTTAATGATCCTAGACTGGGACATCGCACAAACCCTAGGAGGGGGTGGGGGTATGCATCATTAGGTAAAAACCGAGACTTGTGCACTAAATGAGGGTTTCTCCCCTGAAGGAAATTTTCCACTGAATGAGGTTTTCCCCTCGGTAGGGATTTTTCCACTAATAGAGGATTTCCCCCTAGTATGGATTTGTCCCCTGGTGGTGACTTGTGTTATGACATGGTTTTACATTCTAATATGGGAAGGTGTCCCAACAAGATTCTGTGGTGTGAATGAAATTGTTTATTGAAGATGATTTGTTGGTGTAACCGTCATAGGGCTTTGTAAATGACTAGGAAGGACAAGACCTGTATCACTGGATATTTGACCTGAAGTGGTAGCAGTATTAAGTGTTGATCCTACATGATGACCAATGAAATGACTCAATGGTTCTACATTTTCACTAATAGTGACAAGTGTATGTGGAGGAGCAAGAAATGGTTGATTCAAATTGAATCTTTCAAAAAGATCATGGCCCAATGGAGTTCTCCACATAGGAAGAACAAGAGTTTGACTTGGATCTACCATTTCAGTAATGCAGAAAGGGGTTGTATACTCTTCACTTGTGTTAAGTAGTTTTGATTCCATATCCAATATTTAAAATGGCCTTGACGGTAATCTAGGATAATATTCAGGTATGATATTTCCTGAAGAATCTACTCAGACAAGAATTGGGTAAAGAGGGTTGGTCAATGGTGGGTTTATAGGAAGGAAAAAACCTGCCCGAACTATTATAATTTTTCCCTCAAGATGTTCAATCAAAGGAGTAGCAACACTGCCAGTGTCAGCATAGTTTTCTTCTTCAACAACTTCTCCACGAGAAGCGTCTTCAAGTGAATTAGGATTTAACGGTCTGTATCCTTTTGGAGGAAAAAATTGAATCCTATGTGATCGGAAAAGACCTTTGTCAACCACAATACCAATCTTAAGGAAAATATAGGGAGAATAAATGTCACTCGCTAAAAATATAAAAGATGAGCAAGAAAACCAATAACTTCTCACAATGAACTAACTGGTTGGTGATGAAATCCAACATCATGGGAACAAAGTGAGAAGGGGCTAGGATTGATTGTGTGGATCAGTTACGATGGTGACCTACTTAATGGACTTACACCTTGGTGCAATTTGCCTCACATTTTATCTGTGGATTACCCTCCAAGGAGCCCAAGTGATTTTGGAAAACATCTGACCCAGGTACAACAAAGAGTCCCCTTCGTCGTCACCTTGTGTATAGACCCTAAGGAATATGGCCACTAAGTTTAAAAACTCGCAGTCATCCTCTAGGTGAGTACACTCAATAGTTGGGTCCAAGCATATGGGTAGGATATCAAGTCCAAAATCCTTCAAGAGAACTGAATACAAGTGGACCGGTAAACTCCTGAGGACCCCAAATGGATTCAGTATTCTCGAAGCTCCGAGACCAAGTGAAAACAATCAATTCTCAGGAAGAACCCCTAGTATACGATCATTCCTCTACAATTGGTTAAGCCTCAGAGGGGTAATATCCATTTCTCTCCCACACACAACCTCGTGTTTAACCCCTATATGAGAGGGGGATCCCAACTATTCTTATACGGAAATTGGATTTTCTCTCCCTATCGCAAGATTCTGTGTTTGTATTAAATTCTTTGGAGAGTTAACCTCATAGCCTATTCCAAATCTCTATTCCTAGTCTAATGTTGGTGCACAAGCCCTAAAAAGAAAATATGCTATATCAATTTTAATTAGCGTTTGATTTTATGGCCATTCGTTACTCAAGGGTGAATGGTAGTGAAAGCAGTGATGTTTTTGAGACTTGACTCCAAAAAGAAAGAAAACATAATGAGATGCAATCGTTATTTTTCAATGAAATTCTATTTATGGGAAGGAGAGGAATTTATTTATTTATTTATCACTAACAAACACTCAAAATAATGCAACACTTAAGGCATTTTGTTTCCCAACAAGAATCCACACATTTTCCAAACTACCAAAAGAAAATATTTCAAGTTTCCAAAACCAATGCGTACAAAGTTCTTCAAATTTCCTTTGTTTGATTTGTAGATGCAAGAAATGATGTGCTTCTAATGCTTCTTTATTTCAATAAAAATGAAATAATTCACAACTAAAATGACATAGAATAGGAAGACAAATATTATCCAAACAAAGATACTCACAAAAGAAATCAAGAAAATCAAACTTACTCAAACAGAGATCAAGAAATCAAGAAAAGCATTCTTAACAATCTTTGAAAAATAAACAACAAGAAATGATATCAAAGCTATGTTGTGGTAAGAAATCAAGTTTCAAATCATTCAATCAAAGAAAGACTGATAAGGAACGGAATGAACAACAAACCCTTGCAGACTCTTCCAATCAGTTAGATAACTGATGATCTTGAGAAACAAGGACTAAACCAATGAAAGGTAAAATAAATTAGTTTCACAATCTAAAAGTATTTTTCAAGCTCAATAAAGATGAATAACAATTCCTTGAACCAAAAAAATCCAAAATTTTTTTTTAGGACTCTTGGATTAAAGCCTCTGATCAACATACTGAGAAAAAATTGGAAAACCTTAAGATTCTCACAAAAAAGAGAGGGTGGGGCTCCTGTATTCAAAGAGAAAGTGGAGTGGCACTCCCTATATATCTCCAAGGGAGTGCCAGTCTAGTAGTGGTACCTTGGTACTCACTACAAAGGAGGGCTAGTTCTGGAAAAAGTCAAAAAAATTGATGAAAAGGATAAAAACTCAAGAAAACTGAAACAATTGTTTTTTCAAGTTTCCAATAAAGAAAAGGGAAGAGGAATTACTTCAGAGTTAAACATAAAACAAGATCTAATGATAGGAAAAGGATTCTAGATGAACCAAGGGAAGACTAGTCAAAGTCGATCCATAGTGGAGTTGCCATTTTCCTGTTACAGAATGTTCCTCCTGCGGACAAGTCAAACTTCCCTTGGATTGATAAACCCTTATACCAATACATAAAGAGTACAAGTGGACACTAACATCCCTTTAAAATCATCTAAAAAAATCAAGTCGAGAAGGAGAGAAAGGATATGATGTTCCTTTTTCGATGTTTGTCCTCGTTGCTTCCAATCCTGGAGCTTGATCCTCAAATTCCCTGGCACAAACTAAGATCTGCAATAGAAAAAAAAGAGAAAAAAATCTCTCCTACTCTACTTGATTAGATAATACAAGTCTATCTACGAATATTAGAGAAATAATAGGCAAGAAAATGTAACAAAACATAAACTTGAAGGAAATAGGCCAAGTATATATTGAATGAGAACCAATAAAAAGAATCTTACAAACCACGATTGATGCTACTACAACCTCTCCAATCTCTCCTCATCCAACCCTTGCACGAATGAATATATATCAAAATAATGATGCTTTTACTGATTTCTTCCCCCTTTTCACCATGGAAATGCCTCCAATTTATAGGCTTTGAGAGGCTCAACCACCTTGATTATTTTTGGAATAGGTTGAGGATATGGATCCATAAGTTATGATTCTTTCCTTAGATAGATCCATGGTGTAAGATTCGAGCCAAACAAACCCTAGATTTTCAAAGCTATCCCTTAAAAGAAGGTGGAATTCACCATGATTTCCTCTAACCAACAATGGAACCCCCTTAATGATGAAGACAAAGAGCCATGGCATCCCCTTAGCATGGTATAGGGGACACCGATGTTCCCTAAATATGGGTAGGGGAGAACCGATCCTCTTAAATGCCCCAAAATGGTCAAAATACCAGGTGAAAAAGTATGCTTCAATTTTCAAATGATGGGGCTTTTCCTTCCAACATGATTTAGGGGTTGTGACAAGTGTTTTCATGGTTTCTATTGAGTTACGAAACTTACCAAAATTTTATGACCCATGTTACGACACTTACGACACTTGCGGAAATTTGATTGACACTTAGGATGTGACGTTTGTGCCACATGCGACACTTAGAACGTGAATTTTGCGCCATGTGAAACACATTATGTAAGTGTGGAAATTTTACTTGTAACAATGAGAAAGTATTTCATCAAAATCTATACCTTTATTCTGTGCAAACCCCTTTACAATAAGTTTGGCCTTGTACCTCTTTTTGCCTCCATTTTCTTCCTTCAACCTGTATACCCATTTATTATGCAATTCTTTTACCTGTAGGCAATCAAACCAAGCCCCAAGTTTGGTTATATACCAAGGAGTCCATTTGATGCATGAACATATTTCCAAATTAGCTTAGTATTTTACCTCTAGAAGGTCTTAGGAATTTATGAGAGGAAGTTGGGTTACTCATTGTTATGGAAGCTTGTAATTTGTTTATTTTCCTAAGTTGTCATAGGTCTAGAAAAATTTCTAATGTTTTTCGAGAAGAAAGTATTTTTTCCATGTAATGTGACAACTCGGTTATTCTAGATAGGCAGTTAGACAATCTAGGGTAAGATAGAGAATTGTTTGGATTTGATCCTATTCAAGGAAACAAATCGATTATTCTATGTTTTTCTGTATGGATTTCAGATATGATCTAATTTGTGTGATTGGGATCGATTTTTTTCTTTGTTTGTATAAATAAATCCCTTAGGCATGAAAACACAACAATAGTGGGAGTAATAAGAAAAACAACTATTTAATGAAACTCCATTCCCTATTCCGATTGGATGTTTTATTGACTATTTTTTCCTCGCAGCTCGACTCTTTATCCATTATTAATGGTTCTGTTCATTCCTTAAACCAGAGAGGATAACTTGTATGCACAATGAATTTGCAGAAGTTGAATTTAATGTTGAAATCCTTTGCAGGTTTTAGTTTGGTGGGGTTTTAATTTCAGGGGCTCGATGGGCCAGTGTATACAAATATATCCAGTGAGGAAAGGAAGACTGATGGTTCCATGTAACTAATGACCCATGATCGGTTATCAAAACATAGAAAGGTCAAGAGTTAACATCTGGTGGCCCGGTGGTATGGTGTGACCAATGCCCAGTTGTTTGGTGAACAATTGATGTAGATGAGAATTTTCCTCGATTGTTTGGTTCTCCAGTCAGTTTGGTGGTCGGTTGACACAACTATCAACAAATGATATTTTTAGGGCATTAAATGATGAAAGTTTGTAGTTCAATTGTTTAAAGAGTTTTTCAAACTTAGATTGGGTAAATTTGTTTAGAGGCTAATCTATATTAGTGTCAAATTTTCTATCAAAGTGAAATACAACAAAGACTAAGAAGAATTGAGAGATGGAATTTAGAATTAGAGGAGAAATAGGTTGAGGCTGAGGTCGAAGAGGAAGACCTGTTGTGAATGTAGAAATGATTAAACAGATGAGAAATCTCCAGGCACAGTTGGAAGCTATGGAAGCTTCCCAACAAAGAGGCGTTGACATAGAATAGGTCAATGACAGAGAAAAGGAATCTTCAAAAGAGGAAGTAGAAAATGAAGAAGGTAATGTTGAATAAATGTTGGTCAAAGCTATAATGGGAGTAAGCTCTAGACCAAAGATGGAGGTTCCAGTGTATGAAGGAAATTTGAATGTGGACGAATTGATGGACTAGATTAGTACCATGGATAAGTATTTTGATTATGAAAATGTAGCATATGATAAGAAGGTAAATTTTGATGTGATAAGAATAAAAGGACACACATTCCTTTGGTGGGATGGAGTACAAGTTGAGAGGCAGAACAAAGGCAAGAAAATAATCAAAATCTCGGATAGAATGGTAGCAAAGTTGAATGGTAAGTTCATGCCTTGAGATTATCAGCTTAATATTTTTATAAAAATGAAGAATACGAAGTAGAGAGGTATGTTAGTTAAAGAGTACACTGAAGAGTTTTATATATTAAATATTAGAGATGGCCACATAGAATAAAATTCATAAAAAGTTACTAGATACCTTAATGGACTAAGATGTTATATTTAGGATGAAATTGGCCTTTTATCTCCAAGAATTGTTGAGGAGTCATATTGGTTCACTCTAAAGGAAGAGGAAAATTTAACAAGGAATCAAATTCAAAGAGGAAGGGGTTGAAGTCCAATTTGAGGTAGAGGACAACATGGTGGTAGAGGAAGTTTTCCAACTCAAAAGGAAGAAGCCAATAGTTCACACCAACAAGAACAATAATAAAGAGGTGGTGATTTAAGAGGAATACGACCTTATCAAAGAGGTCTAGGTTATCTTATCATATGTTTTAGATGCAATAAATTTGGGCATAGATCTTATGAGTGTCTAGAAAACACTGCCACAAATAGAGGAAGTGAAAATGTTGTGCAGGTTGATGCTGACGTCCCTTCTCTCCTAAGGGTTGTGCAACCTACTGATCTAGGATCGATCAAGAAACCGAGTCTGACTGACTCTTCAGTCTCTCAAGGAACTTCAATCCACTGAATAGGCCCTCTTTCCCTTAAGGCGCAGGTTATATGGAACCCACGAGATTCTCCTTAATGATTTTAAAGCCTCAACGTATTTAGGTGCTACCTCTCTTGGTTAAGCCCCTCTGTTTACATGACCAAGGTTGTGACCAATCGCCTAATCGAAAGGTGCCTCACAATTTCGTGTATCGGGCCTTTGCATATGAGTCACCTCAACTCTCCCGAATTTCGAAATCCTGATAGGAGCCTAGCACGTGCTAGCCCTTCTATTCTCCTTCATCGATGTGAACTTTCGCTATGACCACTCGCCTAACTCAAAAGGTGTTTCATTTGCTTGCTCGTCCTTTCGAAACATGAACTTGTGAGTTCTGATTGCTAGATCAATGATCCACAATCCCCGCGATCCAACGGTCTTGATCTCTTTTTCGCGTATTGGGACTTCGCGTTTCACGAAGTTGGAAGGCTAATCATTTCTCTCGTCCGATTCCTGATATCCCAAAATTCATGTGCGCCAGATCAATGACTCACAACTCCTTGTGATTGGATGACTCAGATCAAATCTTCACGAATTGGGACTTTGCATTTTACGAAGTTGGGAAACCACTCACCTCCCTTCTCTCGATATCCAAACTCCCGATATCTCCTTCCTTTGAAATGATTCAATGGTCTAGATCCCTCCTCAATCTAACGACTCAGATCAAATCATGATTTTGGAATTCATGAATTCCCAGAACTCTTACCTCTAATTTCTTGAGTTGCAAACTCCCGATGAAACCAGATCTACAGTTCAGCTCCCTCCTTCGATCAACGACTGTGATCAAATCACGATTTCATGACTCATGAGTTCTTATAACTCTACCTTTGACTTATTTGAGTCCCGAGTCGACGAAATGTTGATCTCTCGCCATGTGTCCCCCTTAATGATGGACGGTTCCGATGATTTCAAAACTTCGTAAGTTTGATTCTCCTATACACTTTCAAAGATTTAATGTTAGTGCACTTTACCTTGATCAAACGGCTATGATATTTAGGCACTTAGATCGAACGGTTGAGATCCTTTCTTTAAGATCTGGTTGAATGACTGCAATCTTTTATCTGGCGCTCAGATCGAACAGTTGAGATCCTTTCTTTGTGCTCAGATCGAACGACTGAGATCTTTTATCTGGCACTCAGAAGAACGACTGAGATCTTTTATCTGGCACTCAGATCGAATGATTAAGATCTTTCCTCCTCTATGCTTGCTCCTCATTGTCTGGACGTTGATCAGACGGTCCAGATCTCTATTCCTGAGCTTACGCTTTCTTCAGACTTAGAATATTTTCGAAAGATTCAAAGGCTTCGACCATTGTCTTTCTTGCAAGTTTGTTTCTTGGATCTCGTCCGCACTTCTTGGAAAGTGTTATCCCTTATGAGCTTGATCTCCTCAATGGTTTCGATCTCCCAAGCACTTCTTTATTTTCCAGGAAATTTGTCAAACTCAGATTTAAAGATTTCTTGAAAATAATCCTTCTTGCCTTCCTAGCGCTCCTCTGTTCCAATCCTTCGACTTCTTACGAAGTCTCTTCGACACTGAGTCTAATTCTGGATCTATGCACTCCTTGCAGCAGATTCTTATGGAAGATCTGGATTCTTGCTGATGACTGTGCACTCCTTGCGCCAGTCACTTTGCACTACCTACAAAGGAAATCTTACGGTGGTGCAAAGTGCACCCAAGAATTCTTCCTTCATTAGTGACCAAGGTGCCAACACTCATGGCCACCCACAATTCTCTTTTCTTTAACACCTCTACAATGAAAGTAGAGTGTTGGAAGGTATTCCTTCCTTAATGGGAAATCCATTGTCTACCTTCTTATGCAAACATGCATTTCCTCAAGGCTTTCCATGCAATGTGATAACTATGAGCACCATTATTCCCAATCACCCTAGATTGGTCATTGTACCCATGGTACTCCTTACTCATGCATTTTATTGCAAGGATTATAATGCATCCTTGACTGACATAGACTTCCTCTCTCTATTATTTAGATTCTTCTTTCCTGAGAATATTGAATATTGAATATTGAATATCTATAAGTGACTAAGGTAACCAAAGGATATCTAAGGAAAATTTCAGAGGGAAGGTGAAGTAAAGAAGGCTGAAATTCAAAGGATGATAAATTCTTTTGATGATGCTTTCTAAGGTATGTTATTTATAGTTCATCTCACCATTTTCGCAATAACTTTTTTTCTAGAGAGATTCAGACCGCGAAATCTGGAGGCCGTTGAGGAAACATATCCAAGTAGCTGTGATAAAAATTTCATCTTGTGGGTCGGTGAAGTTTTGGAGTTACACTCCATGGAAAATAGGGTTTATGGATAGTCATGAAACTAGTCTAAAACATGCGTTTCAGGTAAAAATGTAATAACTTCTTCATAATAGATCCAAATTCAGTAAGACAAAATTTATTGGTTAGAGTACAATCTATAGTATTTTGTGTACCATTTTCATATCCATACAACAAAATTTTTTTGTGGGGCATGCTCTTGAAGTTCTCTCTCTAGAATAAGCCAGAATTCAACAAGGTATGCCATTTTTTCTATAACTCCTTTTTTGAGAGGTTCCAAGCAGTGAAACATGGAGGAATTTCATAAAAGACATTGAATAACATTTTGTACTATTTTCAAATATTTATTCGTTACAGGTACATAGTTATTATGATTTCACATTAGGGTTGTTGACTAATCCAAAATTAGTCATGTGAGACTAAAGTAAAGTTTGATGAAAATGCTAGTCTCTTATTGTTAAAGTTAAGGAAGGCTTGCAGGTATGTGATCATATACACCAGGCCTATTATAGAGTTACAAAGCATATTTCGATGATGAAATTGATGAAGGATTTTAGTTGAGGTACATGTTGGGTACATGGTTGAGACAAGTAGTTGATGAGTTGGCACATACATGAGGTGTATAGTTGATGATGTTGGTACATCTTGATGAATCATAGTTTATGTGTATTTGATGAATGATTGGTACATATTTGGTGCATGGTTGATGCACTCTTTGATGGCACAGGTTGACGTATAATTTGGTGTATGGTTGATGCACTTGTTTATAGTACAAGTTGATTGGTACAGGTTTACAACAGTATATCTCACAGTGATAGTGGTTACATCATTCTACTTCTACGACAAGGAAGTTGGACGGGGCAAGGAAAGGTGGTTGGAGCCACATTTCGGTTGTAGCCGGAGAACATAGGGGGTTGTAGCCTCCTTCTGGTTGTAGCCAGAGAATTGGGGATTTGGAGCTTCCCTCAGGTTGTAGCCTGAGAAACTGGGGGGTTGGAGCCTCCTTCTAGTTGCAGTTGAAAACAAAGGAACTTGGTGCTTCCAATGAATGTAATTCTTAAAGACATATAAGAAAAAACATTCTTTGGGTTTCTCACGCTTTGGGTTTCCATGTAAAAACACAGGTGTACTGTGTATGCGTATGATTGTTCATTTGTTCATTGTTTATTTACTCTGAAACTATTGGATGATAATGCTACATTGATATAACACTTGCATTTTATGGTTAAAAATGATTAAATTGCACTATTATTGATTCACCCACCCTCTCAGTAATCCAACAATTGGCATCAGAGCAAGTTCCTTCAGAAATCAATTTAACCACTGAAAGGTAGATCATGGAGAGCAACACCATTTATAAAAATGGAATACCACAGTTTGATGAACATAAGTATGCATTCTGGAGAAGAATGATGAAACATATATACAGGCACAAGGATTTGAAATGTGGTAATCAATAGTATATGGATACAAAGAACTAGCAGTTCCACCAACAAGTGAAAAAGCAATGAAGCTCAGTCAAAATAATTCCAAAGCCACAAATGCACTTCTGAATGGTTTTGGTGAATTGGTATATACCAAAGTTGTACATTATAAATCTGCTAAAGAGATTTGGAACAAACTTCAAAATATTTATGAAGGATATTCAAAAGTCAAAGAAACAAAACTTCAAACCTACAGAGGTTGATTCCAACAAATAAAGATGAAGGAAGATGAGAATATTGCAGCTTACTTCTTACGAGTCGATGAAATAGTGAATGCAATCATAGGATTGGGAGAAGAAATTGAAGAATATTTAATTGTTCAAAAGGTACTAAGATCTCTTCCTATGAGATTTGATCCTAAGATATCAACACTAGAAGAAAGAGAAGATCTAGACTCAATAAGCATGGTTGAACTACATGGAATATTCACTGCATATGAAATGAGAACCGAATAGGAAAATCTAGATATAAAAGAATAAGCTTTCAAATCATCCAAAACCTCAAAGAAAAAGGAACATAACATCAACAGTGACTTCTCAGAAGATGATGAAGAAGAAGTGGCCAACTTTGTCAGAAGATTGAACAAGGGAACCAACGACATATATAAAGGTAAGCTCCCATTCATTTGTTTTAATTGTGATGGTATTGGTCATTTTTCTAAAAAATGTCCCCATAAGAAAAATAAGAGGAATGATGAAGATTACTCAAATAGAAAACAAACATATAAATGCAAAACAACAAAAAAGAAAGCTTTCAAGAAAATCTTATGCACCAAAGAAGACATATCCTCATCAAATGAAGATGAAGTTAGTGATAGTGAGATAGAAAGAGTTTTATTCATGGAAGTAGAAGACTCTGATAAAGAAGGCACCGAAGAAGAATATAAAAAGGTAAAAGTTTACTACTGAGAAGAATTGTTGAATGCAATAGAAGTTATAAGAAGAGAAAGGAAGAAAAACAAGAAGTTACAAGCAGAACTAGAAAAGAAAGAAGACAATCAAGAACTAGAACAAATGATCATGAAATTGAAGGTTCAAATAGAGGAATATAAAAGAATTGAAGAAGTGTTGGCACAAGGGCAGACCCAGGGTTCAATGCTACAACAACGCACCAACAAAACCCTAACTACTAGCCCTTTGGGCAACACCTGCGAAGCAGATGAAGTATCACCTGAGGTAGAGGCAAGGGTGGTTGCAAGACTCAATTGTCTACAACCTTAGCTGGGACACAGATTCATGATTGTACTACTTAATAAATCACTTAGCACCATCAGTTCCTCAATATATAATCATTAATCACTTCGCTGATAAAGAAGGGTTTTGCAGCATTCACACTGTTATAATGTACTTAAGCACTTAGCATCAATAGATAGGTTAGATCTAGAAGATCAAGCACTAAGCACATTCATATGGATCAGATATAACATTCTCACATATCATTAGCACTAAGAATAAGTAGATCTATCTAATCATATTAAAGCACTTAGCAAAAGAAGACATAAACACATTAAGACAAGCACAAAACAAAACAACACAATGTTTACGTGGTTCACCCCCACTCTAGGTCTACATCCACCAACTCTTATTCTTTATTGTCTTCAATCAATCGATTACAAGCACAAATCCATCAAAACCCTTACTCCACACATGATATAATATTTGCGTAGCTCGCTAGATCCTTCTTCCTTGCATTACAACACTAAGCCCTCCACAATCTACTACAAGGATCTGCACTTAACTCTGCAAGTCTCTTACAGTCATGCACAAAGCACTTACAGACTCTACTCGCACTTAGCATACATTCACATCACATAGATGCACTATTCCCCTCTTCTTACATTGTCTATCCTTCTATTTATACATTAAAAATAGGCCTAAACATGGGTAAACCCATGGGCCAACATCCCATTCCCATTACATATTCCCAAAAACACAAATAGGATCCAAAAGTGGGCCAAGATCCCATGATATCCAGTTTTTCATGCACTTCTCGTTCGATAGGCTATTGAAGTCCCAAAATAGGTCACTATGACCATGAATCTCCCAAAACTTGGTCAAGGGCCTACAGGCCCCCAACACTCACCTGTGACTCATCCCAAGTCACTCTGATCTGACTAGTTCTGCTTCAAAGGCCTCGATCTTGCCTCGAGCTGCTTCGACCTACTGTTGTGCTACGACCTCTTGCTCGGTGAATTCTTGGATCACTGTGTCATTCATGGGCCCTTCTAAGCATTGTTTTGCTACAATGACAACCTATTCTAGCTCTGCTCCTCGGGTTTCAACCTCTGTGAATAACTGGACACTTTATCTTGTACTGGTTGGAACCATTGAGTAACTTCCATCACTCTACTTTAAATTGTATGGATCTATTGCTGGGTGGTGCATTTCTCTTGAGACCACTTCATTCTTTCTACGACTGATAGGGCCTTTAGCTGCACCTGTAGTGTGTCTGCATGCTGCTTTGCTTCCTTGATTTGCGACTCCAAAGATTGTAACTCTGGGTTCTCGGTGAGGTTCTCATATGTCTAGGTGATATGGTTACTCAAATTCTTTCACTCCAAGGCAAGAGATTTTAATCTTTCAACTGCGTTGTGGGAAGTTTCTTCCCTTAGGTCTCTTACATCTTGAGGGGTCTCAGGTATAGTGCGGAGCTCCAAGTCTGTTATGCGTTGTTGGAGCTATTGGATTACTTCTTCAAGTTGTGCCACATGTTGTGGAACTTGTTCTTAGGCATTTACTTTGAAAACTGTCACAGAGATAAGTGCTTTATGAACCATTTCCTTTACTTCGAGTTGCTCGACAAACAATTGTTCCTTGCTTTGCTGTAACTGTGCTTTTTCTTCATCCCACTTCGCTTGCAGAGCAAGCTTTTCCTATTCTGCAGCACTACGTTGCTCCTCAAGGTATTTCTGTACTTGCTCTAGAGCCTGGGTGGCTTGTGTTGTCTCTTCCTGAGCTCGTCGAAGGAGAGATTTGACTGTATCAGTGATGCGGTGTAGTTGAGCTGGCTCATCACCTAGTTCTGTTGTTCCTGTTGATAGAGGTGCAGTAGAAACTGCGTGACTGGACTGTAATGC
Organism: Picea engelmannii; assembly: GCA_009831015.1. Classification (NCBI taxonomy): domain Eukaryota; kingdom Viridiplantae; phylum Streptophyta; class Pinopsida; order Pinales; family Pinaceae; genus Picea; species Picea engelmannii. The sequence continues at coordinate 212,703 of ML782698.1, forward strand.
CTACTCCACCCCTTGGAGCTCATCCTTAATCCGACTGAACACCTCCTCCTTCTTAGCTTCTTTCTTCTCTACTATCTCCAGTGAAGCATCGTTCAGTGTTGCGACGATGAAGTCAAAGTCGTATGAGGTGAGGGTGGTCTCAAATTTGGTCCTGGTTGATTTCACTTTCTTTCGGGATGAGGGATTCGGTGGGGAAACCTTCCTTTTCTTTGAGGGGTCCTCCTCGTCTCTAGGTGGTGTAACCTTGACTTTCTTCTGTTCAACTTCTGTGCCATCTATCTCTCCGCCATCTCCTCCTTCCTCTGCTGAGATGGAAGCGGTTTTCACAGATGCGTTGTCTACATCATGGACCTCTTCGGTCTTCTTTATCTTTATAGGTCTGGGTGTATCTTGGGTTGTTTCTGGGCTGTCAACATCAGACATATCCATAGGGTCTGCTGGAACAAGGAGATCCACTGACCATTCCTTGGTAATCTCTTCCAAGTCATCCTCCGTCAACTTGTAGTATGATTGCAGTTGTTGTTTATGTCCATCTGCGCATGCTATGATGTAAATAAAATGGCAGTCCGCGCTGAATTTCATTAAGGGCCAAAACATGTGGAGGGTATTCAGAGTCATACGAGGTTAGGACTAGATGACTACCTTCAACTAGTTTTAATACATATGGAACATGACATTTTACTGCCACTGTTTATTCATGTCATTTGAGTACCACAGTGTATTGAACTTCATGGCCAGAGGTTCAAACAACTCGATGTTCGGGAAGGTCGCACCTTATGACATCTCCCATGCAATGAAAGTGACCAGGATCAATAGCCAATTGAAGTGGAATTTATATCCCTGATATTGGGCTTCCCTACAGTCTAGTTCCAACTGGTTTACCAGGTACTGCGCCCAATTCATCTAAAGTCCTTCTACGCACTTCCCTACGAGGTCGACTATGAAACTAGTAACTTGGGTGGGTCGATTCTTTCGCACTAAATTTCCTACGATCAATTGGCAAGTGAGACGCACTACGTTTCTCTAGATAGAACCTATCTTGTAGCCTCACATGCCCTTCTCGACATCTCCGTAGGTGTCTTTAATATTCTGCGCAAGAGCGCGATCCATGGCTTTTCCTGGGTAAAAATCCTGTGGGTCAGGGCCTTGCATGCTTATCCCTATGATCCGATTTATCAACGTCAAATCCACTATGATACAATGATTTAACCATAAGTGTCTGCCATAGTAATAGGAAAACAATAACTTGATGCATGTGTTCACTTCTTGGTGCCTTCTGAAGTGCGGGATCTTCATGACGTTGAGCAGTGTAGACTGCATGAGGTTATGAGTCCATGATTGAGGAATTATCTTTGAATTATTTCCTTTTGTTCTAGTCAGATACTTATGTGGGGCGAGCATGCTATATACCTTCCTGTCTCCAAGGTTGAAGTCACTAAACTTCAACGCTGCAATTTTATCTTGGTCGGCGTGAATTGCGCGTATCCCCTTCGGGAGGTACGCAGTGACCAAGGTGTACTCAAAATATCTGGGCACACTGTCTCAATTTACCGCACTGCTCTGAGGGGGTAGATAGGTGGGTAGTATACCTGGGATTAACTTAGAATTCGTGAGATCATCCCTATGCTTAGTTCACTTTTCATCTACTGGTCGGGATGGATCAGCTCGAGCAGTGGACAGAGAGGCCGGTAGTTCTCTCGTCAAAGATGCTTGTATACCTATAGAAACTCCTCTCTCTGACATGACTCTTTCAGTCATCAAGTCGAGGAGAACTTCTATTACTTATTCTTCAACTGTGGTGAGCTTGTCGGACATACGCGCTCAGGATTAAAATTATAGGGGTCACGATGAACTTAGATACGGCACTAGAACAAACAAAAATAGCGCAGTGATCACTGTATACAATTCACTTAGTCTGTGGGCTCAAACTTTTAGTTAGAAAAAGTGTTCTTCATGCATGGCGTGAAGAGATAAGTAGGCAACTCGGCAATGGTTCACTTGTAATGGGTATGAAGCCTCATTAACTCTTGTTTTGTCTGTTATGGTGTGGTCCAATGGTATGGTGTCGAGATATAAATGATTTTTGACCTGTTTGGAGCAGGAGTCAAATGGATATATCGACCCCAACGACTATATTGCTTCTCCCTGGCGAAGTACCATGCTTCGTTGTTCTGATATGCCGACGAAATTCCTATTCTGCAAAATTTCTTTCTGCAAAGTTCCCTCTGGAATATTCTATAACTTTTTAATCTTAGCCCTCTTCTTACTTAGCTTTCTATCCTTCTTTCCAGTGATCTTTGACTCAACATGTATTTTTCCATTCTGATTCTTATCTTCTTTTAACATAGTCACTGCGCACTGTTGAGATTCTTTCCCAGGATTCAGGGGTAATACCTCTTCTTTATATAGAGTAATTACTTCAGTCATCTGTGGGTCTTCTAGTGTTCTTGCAGTTTCAACATCAAGGTCTCTAGTGTTAAATGGATTCGATCTGTTCTCCTGTTCTTCAATCAATTGTGTGATCTTTCTGGTCATGAAATCTTTTAATTATTGTTTCTTTTGTTCCAAAAATTCTTCTTCTTCCTTTCATCTAGCTTGAGCTCTGTCAATCCAAGGTTTTCCTATTAACATGGTAAACAGGGCGTGGTCTTCAACAAATTTAATAATCTCAAAATCTTCCTCTGTCGAAGTTTAGTTGATAGTCATAGGTATCTGGGCGAGCCTTCCACAGAGGTTTACCAGTTTTCCTCTGAATAACCTGTTGAAATAATGTAACTATGAAGAGTATTCTTATTATTATTGATATATTATTTATAGGATTAATCCCCATTGTGGATTAATCATGTCGGTAATTGTATTAGGACCAAATCCCCTTTTGTGGATTGGTCAACGAACAATTATAATAGGCAGAATAAGAAGTTGGCCCCAACAGTTAATAAGAAGACCTAGAAATATAATAAAGGTGGGTTCACCCACCTAAATTAAGAAGTCAACCCTACCAGTGAAGGACACTTCACACATGCTAGAACTTGTATAAATAAAGGAGGCTAGTGCCTCATTTTAACACAACTCACTTGCTCAGTTTGAGAGACAAGTTCTGATCTGTTACCGGCAAAGGAGAGAGGGAGAAGAGTGGCACATATTTTGGAGAGGACTATCTGTATTGGTTTGAGTTATCTCTTGACATTGTATTGGCAATTTATGATAAGGAAGTTTTTGTTGGGTTTTCTTCCCCTAGAGGGTTTCCCAGGATAAATGATGTGTCTCTTGTGAATATGTATTTCTCAGTGATCTTGTTCTTATGTTTCTCTTATCTATTGAAATGCAAAGAACTATAATAATGGCATAAACATTAACATGGTTTCAGAGCCAACCTAAAGGAAACATATTTTGCAAGATAAAAATGTCACTGTTGCAGTACCTGCAAATTAGGGTTTTTCAAAAGTGAATCTTTTCAGCCCTAAAACCACCTAGAAAGTTGCACCCTCCCCCAAGGATCATTTTGGCACTTAGAGTGCACCTTTTCAGTGGCTAGATCTCCCGGAAAGTGAAACCCTAGTTTCACAAAGTACCAGAAAACTAGAGTACCAGAAGTACCAGAGTACCAGAAAACCAGTCCAGAAATCCGCAGATCAGATTTGAAGGGGTAAAAGTTGGATTTTTGAAAATCTGACTGTACTAGCTAACTCACCTCAGCTCAGCGCACCTATCCCCTGGATCAGAATTTCAAAATTTGAAGTTTGAAAAATTAGGGTTTCCTCATAAAACCCTAAGTTGCAGTTGTAGTTGTAGTCTCAGAAATAGTTGTAGTTGCAGTACCAATCATAGTTGCAGTCGTAGAACCATTTGCAATCACCCTTGAAGTTTTTGGTAATGATTACCGCTGCTACCAAATGGAGCCACTACTTGCAAATGTTATCTGAGGTATGTACTCACATATGTTTAATGGTTAAACCCTAAAGATTATTTGCAGGAGAAGGGATCTCTTTCCATAGATCCAGAAGGATCTCAATATCCAACACATTCAGAGGAATGATGCAACCCAGGTGTGATTATTCTAATATGCATTTATTTTTTATGAAATTATCTTGATCAATGTTGCATGTTAAAGCTATGATCAAATTATTAGAAGAATTAAAATTTGATCATAGAGCTTATTGTCTAACCTAACCTTCTGTCAAGAGAGCGTATTGTCTTAGTACAAAAGATAGGTTGAAGAAAGCACTCGTCACTTGAGTGAAGGAGACCTGGAAGAAAAGAAAGCACTCACTCTTGAGGAAAAGGCTCTCGGTTTGATTAATCAAGATTCAAAGGAGAAACTTTGTGTGTTAGTTTCAAATTTCCATGGAATAATGCTTGTTCACAACACTATGAGAGTGTTGACCTCATTTTTTATTGTATTCCTTACCTTTAATCTTTGCTTCAGATAAATTATAAGTGATATCTCTAAAGGAGCTACTGTGATGATTGTTTGTGCTATTGCTTTATATTATCAAGAAGGATATTATTCTTGCTTGTTGTTTTGTTGACCTTG
>ML782698.1:223049-235497 GCA_009831015.1 Picea engelmannii
GGATAAGAAATTAGAATCGGTATAGCAATGAAGAATGCACACTCACTCTACAAGTTAAGCAGAAGAAACGTGGTTGGTATGTTGATAGTGGCTTTTAAAAACACACTACATGTGGTAAAGACAAGTTTCTTACATTAATAAAGGAAAGATATGGATCAGTCTCCTTCGGAAATGATGATTCAACTCAAATCATTAGAAAAGGCACAGTCAGAATTGGAAACAAGAATACCAAGGAAGAAAATTTTCTACTAGTAGAAGATATGAAACATAATCTTCTAAGTGTAAGTCAAATGTGTGACAAAGGTCATATAATTACTTTCGATTCACAAAAGTTCGAGATAAGAAAAGAAGGTTTAGGAAAATTGATTGCAACAATTGCAAGAACTTCAAGCAACATATATGTATTGAGTGAAATTGGAAATGAAAAGTGTTGTCTAGGAAAGGAAGATGAAAGTTGGCTATGGCACAAAAGAATGGGTCATGTACATTTTGATAACCTTTACAAAGTCAGCAAAAAGGAAGCAGTTAGATAAATGCCCAAGATCACGAAACCAACCAACACTTTATGCAAGCATTGTCAACAAGGAAAGAAAACAAAGACCAGGTTCAAATCAAAGGAATATTCAATGACAAGACCACTGGAAATTGTGCATACTGATCTAGTTGGACCAACTACAACAAAGGGTTTAAAAAGTGAGAAATACTTTATGTTATTAGTTGATTATTATACAAGAACGACTATAGTTTGCTTTCTCAGGAATAAGTCAGAAGCTTTTGAAAACTTCAAGGTCTACAAGGAAATGATTGAAAATGAAATGGATTCAAAAATCAAATGTTTGATCTGATAATGGAAGAGAGTTCAATTCAAAGGAATTTATGGACTACTGCAGCAAGCATGGAATAAAAAGGTAATTCTTCATTGTTAGGACACCTCAACGAAATGGAGTTGTTGAAAGAAAGAACATGACAGTACAAGAAATGGCTCAAACAATGCTAATGGATTCAAAATTGACAGAAATGTTTTGAACACATGCAGTGCATACATAAGTTCACATTCAAAACAAAGTAATTATCAGAAACAACAATGACAAAACTCCCTACAATCTATAGAAAGGAAGACTAGCAAATGTGAATCACTTCATAGTATTTGGAATCAAATGCTACATCAAAAGAGAAGATGGCAGAATGGGAAAGTTTGACTCTCATGTGGACAAAGGAGTACTTGTTGGTTACACAAGTACAAAGAAAGCATACAAGTGTTAAAATCTGAGGTTGAACAAAGTTGTGGAAAGAATCAATGTAACAATTGATGAAATAGTTGGACGAGAATTAAAGGAAGAAGAAAATGAATCAATGGAACAACTTTAGGAAGAAGAAGTAGAATATGAAGAAGAAGTAGAAGGGGAAGATGAAGAGGATCAAACATAAGTAGAAGAGAAAGTTCAGAAAGTGCCTCCAAATACACCTAGCAAACAAGTACAGAAGAATCATCCTTCATATCAGATTATTGGAAACAAATATGTAGGAGTTGAGACTAGAAGAAGAATTTTTTCATCAGAACAAACGCACCTAGCACACTTTTCTACGATTGAACCAAGCAGTTTTGAAAAGGCCAATAATGATGAATTCTGGAACAAGGCCATGGATGAAGAATTGGATCAAATAGAGAAGAATGAAACTTGGGAATTGGTTCCAAGACCAAATAATAAGAATGTGATTGGACCAAAGCGGGTTTTAAAAAATAAATTGAATGAAGATGGATAGTTTACAAGGAACAAAGCTGGATTGGTATATAAAGGATACACACAAGTTGAAGGAATCGAATTTGACGAGACATTTGTCCTAGTTTCCAGAATGATCTGGATTTTATGATCATAATGAAATGAGTACATATTATTAAAAGATGCTTAACACAAAATAACAGAGACACGGTAAAACTAGTTTTCTATTCAATAAGGAAATAAGTTGAAACTGTAAAATGCAGCGAAAAACAAGCCCTCTGGAATGGTGGCGGCTTATCTCTGAGAAGAGATGTGACGAATGTGCTCATTCGCAAGAGGATAATCACAATGAGGCTTTGAAGGCCTTTTTACAATAAACCAGAATGTCAAAAACCCTAAACATCCAAAAACCTAACCCTAGGACATGAAGCACCAAAAGTTATGTGGGTCCCGTTTGGGTAAATTAGTAACTCAACTTCCCGGGGTGGTAACTTTTGCATACGATATTCATTTTAGGTGCATGATAGCCCATTGGAAAGGTCTATCTGAGGACTACACATTTTTTTGTTATCAATCAAAGGTAAATTTCGAATTTGGCAATCCCTAAAAACGTTGTTTAGGGCCTCAAAATGGCCCCGCAAGTCAGGGACCCAAAAACTAGGAAAAAAACTACCAAATTGGAAAAATTCCAAAATGAACCCATTGGATTAGGTGGGAGGCCACTAAAATCCATATGGATCAATCCTCCCCCCTTAGGAAGCAATGTTCTCCATTGCATTTAGTTCCCATCAGATGAGGAAAGTTTTGTTGAATTTGGCCCCGGTTGAGCCACTTGCCTTGGTGCAGGAGCTGCCCTGCTTTGACAACTCGATAAAGCTGGATCCTTTACTGTTGAGTTCCCTTGATAGGTGTGTCCACAATATGATCACTGGATTCCTGTTTCATGTAGTCAGGGTTGATCTCTATTGGTGTCAATTGCTCGACTATCTCTGAGGTGTCCAATAATGGTGGGAAATATGGCCAAAGGAGAGCCACATTGAATACTGGGTGCAGGACAAGGAAAGGGGGAATGTTGAGCACAAAATAATTGTCACCCACAAACTTGGTGATGGTGTATGGACCATACCGGAGTGATCAAAGATTTTGATAGGGCCTTGTAAGGCGTTCTTTCTACAAGTGCAACCAAACTTTGTCGACCACCCGAAACCTATGTGTCACCCGGTGTTGATCATGGCATTGCTTGTACTTGGCATTGGACTTCTGTAAAATATTCTGAACCTATTGGAGGATGTGCTGGATCCACTCAATGAACCGGGTGGATTTGTCAACTTCTAGTGGACTAGGGGACGAGTCGATTGAGGTGGTCGCCAAGGGTAGTTGAACATCCATGGGGCCCAATGGTTGGAATCCCAACCCCACTTGAAATGGGTTGTGGCCAGTTGAGATATGTAGGGCTCAGTTGTAGCTATGTTGGACATAGGTAATACTCTCATCCCATGTGCGAGGATGCTTGGAATTGTACATGCACAGGATATGTATGATCTTCCGATTGACGACCTCAGTTTGGCCATCTGTATGGGGGTGGAAGGCAATGGACTTGGTGAGCTTGGTATCCAACAACGACAAGAGGCTCAACGAGAATGTGCTAAGGAACTGATTTTCCCAATATGAGACAATGTTTTGTGGGATCCCAAAGTCTACACAGATGCGTTCAAAGAAGAGTTTGGAAGTGGTATCTGTAGTGATGTTATTCTTGCAGACGACCATAATCGACATCTTGGAAAAGCGTTCAACAACCACAAAAACATAGTCATTGCCCCTCTTGGTGGATGGGAGGCCCGACATGTAGTCCATTTAGATTGATTCCCACATCTTTTTAGGAGTAGGAAAAGGGGTGTAGATGCCATGTTTCTTAGTGGTCAGTTTGGGAATAGCATAGGCAATTCAGGACCTTATATACTTTCTGACATCCCGTCGAATTTTCGGCCAGTAGAAATGTTTCTGCAGCACTACCACTGTATTTTTTATGCCAAAGTGTCCTGCCACCTGACTGTAGTGAGCTTCCCAAATCAGTTTTGTGCACTCACTTGATGTAATGCAGAGATGGCCCAGACGACACAACAACCTGTCTTGAAGATGGAAATTAGCGACCACTGAGTTTTTCTCCCAAAATTTGGTAGGTGGTGGAGAAGTCAGGGTCTATCTCATAGAGGTGGGGCTATTCAGAGGTCTCATGGTTGCAAGAGTCTAGGACCATGGTGAGTGTCGTGACTGGAGGTTGGCAGAGGCAATCAACAACTCAATTGGTACTTCCTATTTTATACTTGATGTTGAGGTGGAACTGTTGTAAGTATGTAGACCACTTATGATGGTGTTCATTCTGCAATTTGCCTTGGGCTTGCATGGACTATAGTGGCTTGTGATCAGTGTGGATGACTATCTCCTTCCCCAGAATGTAATGTCTCCACTGGCAGAAGGCTTGCACAATGGAGTACATTTCTTTGTCATAAGTAGGGTACTTACGGACAACATACGATAGTGTCTCACTATGATACGCAACAAGGTGTCTATGTTGAGTGAGAACGATGCCCACAACATAGTATGAAGCATTTGTCTTGATCTCAAAGGGATGTTGCAGGTCCGGTAATGAAAGTATTGGGGATGAGCACAAATGTTGCTTCAATTCATCGAAGGCTTGTTGTTGGGACATGCCCCACACAATTTTTTCCTTAATTCCACCTCTGGTTACTTGGTTGAGGGCCCATACGATATGAGAGAATCCCAACACGAACTTGCGATAGTAATCGGCGAGGCCCAAGAAGCTCTAAAGCTCAGTGAGTGTGGTTAGGTTTGGCCAGCCATGAATGACTTGGATCTTGGTTGGATCCACATGCACACCATGTTGATCAATGATGTAGCCTAAGTAATGGACCATGTCCATGCCGAAGGAGCATTTTTCCAAGTTTGCATATAGTTTGTGTTGCCACAGGGTGAACAGAACCTGCTAAATATGGTGCAAGTGTTCCACCCAAGTATTGTTGTAGATGAGGATGTCATCCAAATACACAACTACAAAAGTACTAGTGAAAGGTTGCAAGATATAGGCCATCATCCTCATAAACGTTGTTAGAGCATTTGTCAAACCAAAGGGCATGACCAACCATTCAAAAATACCTTATTTTGACTTGAAAGCGGTCTTCCATACATTTGTTTTTTCTATTGAGACCTAGTGGTAGCTATACTTCAGATCAATCTTACTGAAGTATTTGGCCCCTGTGAGCTAATCAACGAGGTTGTCAATTCAAGGAATCGGGTACCAGTTTCATACTGTGATTTTATTCAGGGCCCAGTAATCAATGCAAAGTCTCCATGTCTCACCTTTCTTCTATACCAGTATTATTGGGTGCTTGTGGATCAGTTCTTGGATCTTCCTCTTGATCTCTTCATTTTTTAATAGAGAGCAGTGGTATATCGACCCATTTGGTAGCGGTACGCTTGGGGTCAGTTCGATAGGATGCTTGACATGGCAGTGCAGAGGTACCTTGGTATGAGAGGAGAAGATATTTGAGTATTCTTCCATGACCTTATCCACTTTCTTCTATTGTGTGGAGAGATCGGTTATGGAGGCCTTGGATGTGGCTATGATCTTTCATTTACTCTGAGAGCGAATCACAAAGAAGAAAAATTTCCCAGTCTGAGAGATGACCTTCCTGCATTGCTTGGCAGAGACTAAGGAAATAGCACTAGAAGGGACTACCTCAGGTATCTTGTACAATTTCCCGTTCAAAGTAATAATAACACTACGAGGCCTAGACTCATATACAACATGACATTTCCATAAATAAGGTTGGCCCAAAAAAACATTACAAACTTCGAGAGGAGAAACATCACACAGTACCTCGTATTTGAAGGGATTGATGGTGTATGGCAGTAGACACTGTTGGCTAATGTGGAGATCGCTTCCTTGGTAGATCCATCTAATGGTGTAGGGATGCAGGTGAGGCGTTGTCGACAGGGCCAATGGATTGATGACCTTTGTTGAGATGAGGTTCTTCTAGCTACTACTATCAATGATGAAGTGCAATGGGGTGTCGTTTACCCACATCTGTGAATGGAAAATGAGCTTGTCTTGTTTTGGCTTGTCTGGTTCACTAGGATGGAGCTTGGTGGTAGAAAAGGTGGCACTGGGTTCCACATCAATGATCTGTCTTCCCCTTTCTGGTTCAGACTCAGAGTAAAAAACAACATATAATTCAGAGGCTTTCACTTCGGCCACAAGCCACTGCTTTGAGCGGTAATCAATAGTGTTATGCCAAGGGATCTTATGGAAGATGCAACACTTCCTGGTATCCTTCTTTGTATTTTTGGTGTATTTCTTTGCTTTCAACTTGGACTGGTTGTCTTGATACTATCCATATTTTCTCTGTCCTTTGTTCTGTAGGTTGGGGACACCCTTTCCTAGTTTTTTCTGCGAGGGGTTCCCACGCCCAAATTTTTTCATCTTTTGTTTGAGCTTCTGCTCGATTTTGATGACATATCGATAGGTCATGCCCAAGGATGAGATGTCCAAAAACTCCATTTCATTATAGATGTATATATTCAGAGCACTGTGATAATTTATCACTAGATGTCCCTCAGAATCTTTGATACCTAGATTGGTGCGTAGGGTATCGAAGATATTTGTGAAATCTGGCATGACTTGGTCTCTTTCTTGCCATAGTGTGGTCCATTTGGTATACAAGTCGTCATAACTTCCAATAGGGTAGTATTGTTCCTTAATAACATCCCTGAAGGATTCCCAGGTGGTCGTGACTGTAAATGATGAGGGTTCCTCTATTTCCTTTTGTCACAGAAAGTTTCCCACCAATCTTTGACATGGGGAATGACTTTGAAGAGCGCAAAAGTAATTTTTTCTCTATTTGAAAAAAAAAAATTGCCCTTCTAGTATATTCAACCACTTGTCTACAACATCTGCATCTATCTGACCTTCAAATATAGGAATATCGAAGTTGATTTGTACCTTGAAGGAAGCGGTGCCTCCGCTCAAGGAAGATGCGTCGCCTATTGGTAGCCACCAAAGGATTTGCACGAAACTATCCATCATCTCATTACTCTGTTGCGTGAGGGATTCCTCAAGAAAAATTTTGAAAGGATTTCTTGTCCCTTCATCTTTCTTTTCTCTTTCCATGAGAGGTTGTTTGGGAGTGCGAGAGATTTTGTCCTCAAAAGAAACAAGCTTGAGACCCAATTCTTTGTACCCTGACCTCGTTGGGAACATGCATTAAGACGACAAGGAGCAGATCGATCTGATACCACTGATCCAAATTTTATGAGTACAACAAAATGAATATAGATTATTAAAAGATTCTTAACACATAATAACAAAGATACAATAAAATTGGTTTTCTATTCAATAAGGAAATAAGATGAAACTGTAAAATGTAGTGGAAAACAAGATTATTGGAATGGTGGCAGTTTATCTATGAGAAGAGATGTGACAGATGCACTCATTTGCAAGAGGATAATTACAATGAGGCTCTGAAGGCCTTTTTACAATAAACCAGAATGTCAAAAACTCTAGACATCCAAAAACCTAACCCTAGGAGATGAAGTGCCAAAAGTCATGTGGGCCCTGTTTGGGTAAGTTAGTACATCAACTTCCTGGGGTCGTAACTTTTACATACGATCTTCATTTTAGGTGCACAATAGCCCATTGGAAATGTCTATCCGAGGAATACACATTTTGCTTCTATCTATCAAAGGTCATGTTTTATCGTGGTGAGCCCTAAAAACGTTGTTTAGGGCCTCAAAATGGCCCCGCAAGTCAGGGACCCAAAAACTAGGAAAAAACTACCAAAATGGAAAACTGCCAAAATGAACCAGTTGGAATAGGTGGGAGGCCACCGAAATCCATATGGATCACAGAATGGAAGCAATCTGATTGATTTTATCTTATGCATGCTCCAAGAATATTAAAGTGTATCCGATGGACATGAAATCAACTTTTTCGAATGGGGAACTTGAAGAAGAATTCTACATTGAACAACCATAAAGATTTCAGTTGTCCGAGAATGCAGATTATGTGTGTAAATTGAAGAAGGCCTTGTATGGTCTAAAACAGGCTCCTAAGGAATGGTACTCTAGACTGGATAAATATTTACAATAGGCAGGGTTCAAAAAAGGAAGTGTAGACAAAAACCTCTACATCAAGGTAACTCAAGATAGTATTTTATTAATTGAAGTTTGTGTTGATGATATTATTTTTTGAAGTATTGATGGCAGGCTAAGCCAGAAATTTGCAAAGGATATGCATAATGAATTTGAAATTTCATTACTTGGAGAACTATCCTTCTTTCTGGGTCTTCATATAAATCAAAGCAACCAAGGAATTTTTATTTCTCAAACTAAGTATATCAGATAAATGATAAAGACATTCGGAATGGAAGATTGCAAACCAGTTACCACTCCTATGCAACCCTGTTGCAAGTTTAGAAAAGATGATGATTCAAAGTCTACAGGCTAGAGGAAATACAGGTCAATGATTGGTATCTTACTATATGTGACAACATCCAGACTATATGTAATACAGGAAGTTGGACAAGTGGCATGATTTCAAGTAGCACCAAAGGAATCACATGTATTAGCAGTGAAGAAGATTTTCAGATATCTCAAAGGAACAAAACAGTTTGGATTATGGTATCCAAAAGGAAATGATCTATCACTTATTTCCTACACAGATGCAGATTGGGCAGGTTGCATTGATGACTGACGAAGCACCAGTGGAGTAACATTCTACTTGGGTGAGTGTTTAGTATATTGGCTAAGCAAGAAACAATCATCAATATTTTTATCTACATCAAAAGCAGAGTATATTGCAACAATGGGATGTTGTACTCAGGTTTTGTGGATGAAACAAAATTTAACAGATATACATGTTGAGTATGATGAACCCATTCCAATCTATTGCGATAATACAAGTGCCATCAATATCTCAAAGAACCCGGTTATGCACTCCAAGACGAAGCACATTCCAATAAAGTATCACATTCTACGGGAATAGGTTGCAAACAAGAACATCAGAGTTAAATATGTGGGAAAAAAAGAACAAGTGGCAGACATATTTACAAAACTGCTTCCAAGGGAATCCTTTGAGTATCTTCGCCAGAGACTCAGAGTAATTTCTACTCCAAAATGAATGATTTTGAATGCTTATCTTATATCTCTTAGATTTATACAAGGAAGTACCATAAAGAGGACAGTTCATGTTGGGAGATCAGTTTCAGCAGGATTTTAGTCAGGGGGAACAATCCCCAATGGAAAGATACATTTTCCATTGATGACAAAGGGGAGAGATTTATCAGATGCAAAGGTAAATGCTTGGAGAAAGAGCACAGAGGCATGGTTCTAGGGGGAGTGATGGTCACAAGGTGAGCATGAGTGATATGACTTAAATATTGCATCATAGTGTTTCCATCAATTCCAAAGGGGGATATTGTTGATTATTTGGGTTGGTTGTCATTGATGTCAACCCTTGAAGAAAGTCCGGTAGCAAATTCCGGTAGCACAAAGGTTTGGGCAATGGACCCAAGTTTGTTTGATGTATAATGGTATTTTTTTTAATATATTTGAAGGTAATACTATTCTATATGGATAGTACATGTCATGCCATTTTCGGTGGTATTTGGAACATCACATAACTCCTCACGATTAGAGAGTTATGGCCATGTGAAGTTGGAGAACCCTCATGAGTCATCTAGAAGCCCCAAAAGGTCAAAGTAGTCAAAGTGATTGCAAATAAGAAATTATTTGAATAATAAAGTGAAGTGATGATTGTACTATAAGTCAAAGTGGATACAAAATAAATGATTTAAATAATAAAGTTAATGGAGAAATTACTAAGTGGACACGTGGTTAGAAGTGGGTTATCCTTAAAATAAGGAAAGTGGTTTAAGATGGTTAGAAGGTAACCCCTTGAGGAAGCTACATAAAAGTATAAATAAGAGGAAAGGGTCTCTTATTTTAATTACACTTGAGAATATTGAATATCTATAAGTGAATGAGGTAACCAAAGGATATCTAAGGAAAATTTCAGAGGGAAGGTGAAGTAAAGAAGGCCGAAATTCAAGGGAGGATAAATTCTTTTGATGATGCTTTCTAAGGTATGTTATTTACAGGTCATCTCACCATTTTTGCAATAATGTTTTTTCTAGAATGAGTCAGACCACAAATTTTGGAGGCCATTGAGGAAACATATCCAAGTAGTTGTGATAAAAATTTCAGCTTGTGAGTCGGTGTATTTTTGTAGTTACACTCCATGGAAAATAGGGTTTGTGGCTAGTCCTGAAACTAGTATAAAATAGGTATTTCGGGTAAAAATGTCATAAATTCTTTATAACAGATCCAAATTCAGTAAGACCAAATGTATTGGATAGATTACAGTATGTAGTATTCTCATTTTTAGATCCATACAATGTTAAGAATCAAACATCAATATAGCATAGAAAAACCTTAGGAAAAGTACTCAACGCCTTGAAAAAGAGATAATAAGCCTCTTTGAGGGGGAAACCTCCTTTTACCCCACTTAAATGTTCAAGTACAAGATGATTCAAAATGAAAATGTCTCCTTGGTATATATAGGAGACTAGGAGGTATAATTAAAACTAATGGCTTAAAGCCAACATAAATAAAATAACATTACTAATACAATATGACCCAATTAAGGGGTAATGAGCCAATATTAGGGCTTAACATACAACTAATATTTTATGCGAGAAATGCTCTACAAGTTCACTCTCTATAATAAGCTAGAATTCAAGAAGGTATGCCATTTTTGCTATAACTCATTTTCTGAGAGGTTCCAAGCATTGAAACCAGGAGGAATTGCATAAAATACACTGAAGAACATTTTCTACTATTTTAATATCTTTATTCATTACAGGTACATAGTTATGATCATTTCAAGTTAGGGTTGTTGACTAATACAGAATTATTCATGTGAGACTAAAGTAAAGTTTGATGAAAATGCTAGTCTCTTGTTGTTAAAGTTAATGAAGGTTTGCAGGTATGTGATCATATACACTAGGTCTATTACATAGTTACAAATCAGATTTGGATGATGAAATTGATGAGGGATTTTGGTTGAGGTACATGTTGGGTACATGGTTGAGACAAGTAGGTGATGAGTTGGCACATACATGAGGTGTATAGTTGATGATGTTGGTACATCTTGATGAGTCATAGTTTATGTATATTTGATGCATGATTGGTACATATTTTGTGCATGGTTTATGCACACATTGATGGTACAGGTTGAGGTACAGGTTTTTGCATGGTTGATGCACGTTTTTATGGTAAAGGTTGATTAGAGGTTGATTGGTACAGGTTTACAATAGTATATCTCACAGTGATAGTGTGGCAGTGGTTCCATCATTCTACTTCTACGACAGGGTGGTTGGACGAGGCAAGGACAGGTGGTTTTAGCCACCTTTCAGTTGTAGCCGAAGAACATAGGAAGTTGTATCCTCCTTCTGGTTGTAAGCAGAGAATTGGGGAGTTGGAGCTTCCTTCAGGTTGTAGCCTGAGAAACTAGGGGGTTGGAGCCTCCTTCTAGTTGCAGCTGAAAACAAAAGAATTTGGTGCTTCCAATGAATTTAATTCTTAAAGACATATAAGAAAAAACATTATGTGGTTTTCTCTCACTTTAGGTTTCCATGTAAAAACATTGTTGTATTGTGTATGTGTATGATTTCTCATTTTTTCATTGTTTATTTACTATAGAATTATTGGATGATAATGCTACATTGATATAACACTTGCATTTTATGGTTAAAAAGGATTAAATTGCTCTATTACTAATTCACCCCCCCCTCCTCTTAGTAATCCAACACATTTGTATACATGTTATGGCTGCTAGTGTAAATTCTAACCTTGTACAATATCTACTGCAAACTGATATTCAGAAAAGAACAGAAAAGATACAATGGCAAATACAAACATTACACATAGATTTTTCACCTGGAAACCCAAACCAGGAAAACCAACATATATTATATTCATACATTGTGTTACATTGTTTACAATACAATATACATATAGGAGCCAACGGAATCCAAAACCCTAACCCAATGACCTGGATTAGTCCAAAACCCTAATTCCTTAACCGGAAATAGAAAACCATTGGCAAAAAACCATGTGCTGAAAAAAACCACCTAAATATCATGTGGTCCCGGAAATATGTCGTCCCAAAAAAAAAAAATTCGGGGGCGCTGCCCCTGAACCCCCGCGCGGGGGGCTCCGCCCCCCTGCACACCCAGCGCAGGCACTCAGACACTACTACTCGTGCAAAGAATATAACACATACCCAACATTCTCCCACTTGTTGTTTTCTTTGCACACGGGGGGTTACAGGGTTACATAGTCAATAATCCAAAGCAATAATGCCCATGGATCCTCTACACCAAGAGAACTTCTCAGTGCTCACAGATTTTGTTAATGAATCTGCAACATTCTTCAAAGTGTCCACCTTCATCAGTGATACATTATTTTCTTCAATCATGTCTCTTAAAAAGTGATATTGAACATCATTGTGCTTTGTCTTTGAATGATAAGCAGGGTTATTTGCCAAGAAAATTGCACTCTGACTGTCACACTCTATCCTTACAGCTTCTTGTACCAACCCAATACCTGAACACAATCTTTGTAACCATATTGCTTCCTTACTTGCATGA
>ML782698.1:239153-258236 GCA_009831015.1 Picea engelmannii
ATTTTTCACCTGGAAACCCAAACCGGGAAAACCAACATATATTATATTCATACATTGTGTTACATTGTTTACAATACAATATACATATAGGAGCCAGCGGCATCCAAAACCCTAAACCAATGACTTAGATTAGTCCAAAACCCTAATTCCTTAACCGAAAATAGAAAACCATCGTTAAAAAACCATGTGCCGAAAAAAACCACCTAAATATCATGTGGTCCCGGAAATATGTCGTCCTGAAAAAAAAAAAAATTTCGGGGGCACTGCCGAACCCCCGCGCGGGGGGCTCCGCCCCCCTGCGCGCCTAGCGCGAGTGCTCAGACACTACTACTCGTGCAAAGAATATAACACATACCCAACAACTAGAACCCTTTTTTCTAATTTTTACCTCATCAATAGTTCTTCAAGGGGCTCCCAAAGTCCCCTCAACAATATTTCAAGAACATCTTTCTCGCATTCATCCTCTTCTTGAGGTTTTCTACCATTGGTAACTATCTTTCCCAACAATTTAAATTTCTTTCTACACATGACATACATCACAATTATATTATTCATCATGTAAAATAAAAATACATGTATCATATCATTTCAATCAATAAAACATTTCCAGATATGTCCTAGCATATATTTATGCACTTCATCACATTATCCTTAATGTTTTCATGAGTTCAACACAAACAATTATCAATTGTTTTTAAAATCATACAACCATCATCATTATGGTGTCAAAACATTTACCTACATCATTAAATCAGTCTCCCATACCAGAGAAATACAATAAACAACAAGAAATGAGTCAAGGAAATCTTCCCTTGTCCAAATCCTACACAACCCTAGACTTTTAGTCCAGTTGAGTTATTTTCCAATGCCTCATTGCCTTTATTTAACACGGTTTGACCAATATTATTCATTTAAATATGCTTATTTATTCATTTTCCATTTTTCTAGTTGTAATTGTTTCCACATTTGCTCTTCTAAGGCTTACAACTCTGTTAAACAATTCAAAGTTTATAGGGTGAGAAAAGTGTTCCTCCTTTTCTCCTTCTTTGCTTATGCAATCTACTTCTTATTGTGATGTCCATGCTATTTTACTTGAGAAATCTTAGTTAGGTTCACCTCAACCTTCTTTCTAAATCAACATGCTACCACAACAAGCCTTTTGTTCACAATGAATTATGAACCCGTGCACTTTGCACATTACCATTTAGTTATCAGAATGTTCAATATTCATTTGTTAGTTTTCCACTCATGCATTTTGTTTTAGAATGTAATATGGGAATCTTGTGTGTGTGTGTGTATTTATACTTTTATCCCACTACCCAATTCTCAATAGTCATTAATATTTTGACTATGTTCTCTTGATAGAGTCTTCACACAGTTCCTCCACAGGAAAATCCTTCGCCATGAAACTTCCTTATTGCATATCCATCACTATCTTTGATGGCCTCAACCTTGAGTTAGATTCATATGTTTACCAAATATTCCATAAGGAATATAAACATGAATATTTGTTATGCATCCATCTTATTTATCACATATATTCCTTGTTTTGTTAACTTACATCCATGATGTACTTAACCACATGCATAATTTCTATGAACTATCACATGAGCCAGAGGACCATAAGCCTATGTGTAGCTACCATAGGTATATTTCACAACTCACATACATATTTACTTTAAAATCATTCAACTCATGATTGTTCACAATCAGTCTCATGTGATCCTCAAAGGCATAATCATGTTGCCTCTTATCATGACAACAGAGAATCCTTGCTCATTTACTCTTTCATCTATGTATACTAGCCTTTCCTGATGGAATGGAACACATTCCCCTCAAGCTGTCATTCAAAATAGAAATTTCATGACTCTTCAGAATGGAGTCAGACATGCACACATGGTATTCATTTAATCTTGGAAAGTGCAATTCTTGCTTTACATTTCACTCATCCAAATAGTCACAACGTTCCTTTAGTATACATATACTCTTACATCATACATGTGCATCACTTGAACATTTAATATCATTCATATCTATTTGGTATTAATATCATCCTTCATATCAAAAAAACTCACAATGCATTAAATCCATGCAATCAAGAATATACAAACATAGCCAAACATTCATCATGCAAGATCATTGCTTGCACCTTTTCCATGTCATTCATACACATGGAAATATCATAATTCCAGATGCTCCTCCCAAGGATATTTCTACCATTCTTATGAAAAGTCTCATAGATATACTCAACACTGATCTTCCCTCTCTGTTGAGAGCTTGCAATAATTCAAATGATATCCACATGGAAAGTTTAAAAGACATAGTCATAACTATGTCCCTCTTCCTATATCACAACAACCAACAAGAAAGTATTCTTTCCTTCGGTATTATAAAATTATTCAATAGCCTAGAAATATTATCTGGGAAACTCCAATAGTTCCCAAGACAACAATACAACTTATGAATCTTCTCGTTCATGCCTCTAACCATTTTTGGTTAACATATGTTTTTGTCAAGGGAATCCTTTTCTAGATTCCCTCTCACTACTACTTGAGCATACCAATCCATAACTTATATGGGTATCATCCACCTCCAGATGTAAACTTGAGCCATTCATCATCTAGAAGTGGCCCAACACTTCCTTTACCACATTCAGGATGAACATTTCATTAATCTTTCTATTCAGTAACAATGAGGGATAGAGGTCACTCTCCTCCTCCCACAGGAATTCTGGCAGATTAGTTTTCTATCCACCAAGCAAGGGAGGTTGTGGTGATTTATCACTTAATAACTCCATATTTTTGTGGCTCCATTTATTATATTGATTAGAAAAACATTTCCCAACAATTACCATACTTAGAAACAAATTTGTTTCTCAATTCCCTTCGGAACCAGAGAGTTGCACATGCTCTCCCTTTTCAGAAAATGTTCACCACACCTATTCCTCTTGCATAGAAACGACCTTAAGTTAATAGGGATACACACTCCCTTAGCACAAACATGAGCTTTTGAACTTGCTCATGTATTTTCACTTCTTCCATGAGGTTCATTCTCAGTCCTCATGACTTCTTTTATTTTACAAAGAGGGATTACCCCAGTAGGAAGCTTTTTAGTTATAACAGGTCAAGTAGGTTGATCTCACCTACTCCAATAAGGCCTATAGAAATGGAGGATTGTTCTCCCAATTCCAAATCCTTCATTTAATCAACACTTTTAATTAACACAGACTTCAGAATCCCATTTTTTAGGAAATTCCTACCACCTATTCAGACCATTTTCCTTTTGGACTCAAGTACTCCTTAAAATAGGTTTATGTAATTTGCATACAAGTTTTATTATTAATTCCCCTTGGCATAATCCCAATTTTGTAGGACTGGTTATCATTTATCCAAAATAAATGATAGGATTCTTTTGGCATAGTCTAGCATGATTCAATATCATTGGCTAAATTCCCAATTGAATTTTAATTTGCATCCTTCTCCTCAAGGAACTTTGGCATATAATTTCCATAATATAGTAATACTCTCAACAAGCTCATCTTAGCCTTGGTAAAATAATCTTATGACTTTTCTCCGGCCCATCCATGCATGTGTTTAAATCATGCTCCACTAGATAGGGTAGGGTAGGGTGCCCTTTCCCTTAAATTTTTCTAAGAAAGAAAAATATAATCCCTTGACTCTTTCGTGAGCCCAAGCAAGCCAAGTGTTGTTGCTCGCTCTGATACCACTCTGTAACACACCCAACCCCTTAAGTACCCTTTTAAGGGATGGGATATAATTTTTTCTCTTTCCTATAGCTTCTCTGTGTTCCTCGAAGAGAGGCACCATTTCCTTCTACTCTCTGAGAGATTTCCAATGACTAGAAGCTCATCGAAAATTGAGTTATGGTCCAAGATTTAATTCCTTCTGAAGTTTTTGGGGTGCCATTGGACAATGGCCACCCCCTTCTCCACGTGGATTCACTTTCCTTGTACCATCCAACATGGAACTTTCATGGCCCTAATTGTCATCCTTTGGAAATGCCATGGCCATCGAAGAAGGGTTTACAGGGGAACATATTTGTTGAGTCACCACGGGCTTATCCACTCCCAGAACCTCAGTGCTTCTTATTTTTCCCTTTTTACCTTACCATGTGACCGATGGTAGAACCTAGTCCTCCATACTTCGGCCTTTCCACACTCATTTTTATAGTGTTGTAGCTTCTCAGAGACTTGAAGTCCCAAAGCCTCTCTCTACTCCATAATCTATGGTGGATCTCTATCCACCTTCAGATCTAATGGTTAATATTTACCCACACTTAATCAATTTATTGGAATTGACTAGAGGGGTGGGGTACCACACCTAATTTTTGTGCAATCCCACGATGCAACATCGAGCTATCCAGACATGTCACATCACCATGATGCACGTGGGCCCATCCTAGAAGAGCTCAACACTACAACAAGGGAAACTTTTGTGCTTTGGCACTTCAGCGTTTGAATGCTTTAACCACTTTTCTCTATTTGCAAATCCTCCAAAGTTTTGAACCCCATAGTCCTGCTACGTGGCTCTGGCCCTTCAACCCTTTTTGGAACTTGTGTCTTAGCACTCCAAACACCTAGAATTCCAAAGTTTCAAACTCCCAAAGTGGGTCCCTCTTGCATACATGGAATTATGCATGGGTGTCCCTAATACCATCAGCCACCTGGAAGATACGTGGCGATGATGCCACGTTGACATGTGGTACCCATCTCTCCAACTCTATACCATATACAATAAAATAGTAGGACATGTGGCTTAGCCACGTGACGACATGCGATGGCTCTGTCACACGATCAGACTCCACTGTGTACTTTGTCCACCTTGTCTATTGATGTCACTCTGGCCTTCGACGCTTTGGATAAACTCCACATCTTTCATACTGAATCACCCGAAGTGGGGTTTAGCTAGAGAGCTGAATAATGATCGAATGGCCCATAATATTCCTTGGTTTGATCCAACAGAAGAAATTTGGTGGAAGACAAGGGTGACAGGTGGCACAATCAACTGGTGACACGTGTTAATGTCTATTTGACACATAAGGTCTGTGAAAGTCACAAATCGAGGTGACACATGGAACACCTACTATGGGTCCATGCCACCCTAGTTGACATCAGCATGCCACATCACTCTGATGATATTCTCATTCACCAACATGTCAAACCTCCTAGGTTAGGACCTCGTCGAAGTAATTTACGACATCCTTTCACTAGGATCGATCTAACTGTCAAGAAGGGTCCCGAAGGATCCTTAGATCCATGGCCCATGTTACTTCGACAGTTCAACATTCATAGGTTCTAACTGTTTAAAACATTTTCTCTCCTGGAGTAAGTCAAATTCGAATGACCACGACGTAGATCCAACGGTCATGGGAGATCCTGAATGGCCTTGTATCTACGGCTATTAAGATTCCAATACCCCTTTTATCCCACATTTGAGATATGTCCACTTAGATCCATAGATCTACAACCTTTATTTCTATGTGACTTTGGCATTAGGGGGTTTGGTTGTTTAGTTTCCTTTTTAATCCTGGAGTGGTCAGTGATGGACTAACCACGGTCTATATCCAATAATCAAGAGAGATCTTGAAGCATCCTCGGATTGATGGTCCTCATCGCTTCATGACTTCGGCGTTTAGGGGTTCCTCCCATTTAACACTCTTTTTCTCTCAAAGTAGATAAACGTCGAATAACCACTATGTAGACCCAACGGTCAGGGGATATCTTGAATAGCCTTAGATCTATGGCTCACATTACTTCGCGATCGAGAAGTGGATCGGGGTTTAACAAGGGGATGAATCCCACAATAACGGGTAAATGACTGCCAACTATCAGTCAACCATCAAGTTACCAGTCTGACAGGTCACCTTCGACGCATTTTGACTTTGCAATGTTCATTCACCCTGGAGATCCAGACTCCCAGAGTCTCGGATAACTTAGCTCCCTTTTTAGTGTACCAAGGGGTTCCATGGACCTAGTCCTATGTAACTTTTTCAAGCTCCAGAGGCTACACTCATAACTCTTAGCCAAGATTTGGTTAAGGTCGTGCGCATGAGCCCATGGTCTCTTAGACAACTGGTTTGAAGGAAGCTCCTTCCATTCACAAAACTTAAGTTCTAAAATAGGAAAAGGTATTTTTGAGGGATCAATGGGACTGAAGCATTCCAACGAAGTTTGCTCCGACTCTTACATTACAAAATCAATCCTTGGAAAAATTCCCTTAAGGATTTTCCAACCAACAAAAAAACCATAATATTATTCCTAATTTCATTTGAAGACCCATTTCTAATAGTTCTCTTGTTGTTGAGAAGAGGAAAACAAAAACCATTCAAAGAAGAACAATAAGAATTACTAACATTAATCATGCAATGAAAATTTTAGTCATAGACACATACATCCAACCACTCATTTCAATTCTAGTACACAGGGTATATGAAATACTTATCTATTAGAGTCAATCATCGACCAACTAATTGTGGGTGTTTTCCTTTCCACCCAACCGTAGGCTCAGAGGAATTCATTCTTATCACTTTGGCCACCCCCGTGCCAAGACATGATATCACTAGGGAACTTTTGTAGTTTCTCAGAGATTATTTCTCTGTCATAGCCTTTGTGAGGTTTATGATATTCTCCCTTGACATCAATCTTGTGACCTTCTGCTCAGATCATGTTTTCTGCAAACTCTTAGAGGTCCTTTCTCTTGTTCAATCCTTTTAACCAGAATAACTAAATCCTTCAATTCTTCTTTAGAACCCCAGAGCCTCACACATTCTCCTCTTTTTTCTCTGCATATCCAGGTTGCAAACCCCCCTGTGGGCATGGTATCCTTCTTTTCTTCTTTCGTCTGTATTATTGCACGTCTTTTTCCTCCCTAGGAAGGTTCTGGACCTGTCCTCTTCCTTCTTTTAGAAGGAAATCGGGTCAATCTGGGCCTGGAAGAAATTGCACTATGTGGTACTTTAGGCTGACAATTTTCTATCTCTTCATCCAGACCCTCCATGCTTCCATTTAGTGGGATATTTGATTGTTCAACCACCAATCCTTTTCTCATTAACTGATTTTTCCTTGGGATCGGGATGAGGCTTATTATTTCAACAAAGATATTTTGGGTTCATTTTGACATAATGAACCCTCTCTACAGTTTCCTCACTCTTTCCTCTAGTGGTATCATGGCCAGTACTTCAAGGATTCACCCCCACATTCAATTGTTGG
Source organism: Picea engelmannii (assembly GCA_009831015.1). Classification (NCBI taxonomy): domain Eukaryota; kingdom Viridiplantae; phylum Streptophyta; class Pinopsida; order Pinales; family Pinaceae; genus Picea; species Picea engelmannii. The sequence goes on from ML782698.1 coordinate 246,382, forward strand.
AAATCTAAACAATAATACATTTACATTGTTCACATGCCATAACATGGTGATCATAATTAATGATTAATTACAATCTGGGGGAAACATGGGTATTACAACTGATCGGAGTCTATAGTTGGCCTTTTCTATATAGGTGGCAGTCCCATACTATCTCTGACAAGTGCCTTTCCACCATGACATGTTGTCACTGATATTTATGGGTATCCATGGTGGAATGTTGTGGTGGATCCATGGGGAATACAGGTGTACATTGAGTGGGTGGATAAGAATCTAGACAAAACTAGAATACCACTGTCGCAACCCAAGGGGAGTGGTTTTACCCTCCGTGTTTTTGTCAGGTGATGCTAATCATTTCTCTACGTGTGGCTCTTAAAATTGTCATCGCACCCCTAATGATTGTTATTTTTTGTTCACTTTTACTATTCAACGTTTATCCTCTACTATAGATCAGGATCACTTGCAAACATTGGATGATCGAACCCTGGGCCTTTGCTATCACTTGGTTCTTAGGCCCTAGTCCCATGATATGACTTTTGTTTGGAGAAGGATTAACTCCTTTAGGAGTGTAATTAGCCTTGTTTTGTCTCCTGATAAGCACCCATGTTCTTGAAACTTATCCTTAGGCCCTCAAGGCTTGTATTTCCTGTTGATTTCTCTAGGGAACTTGAACATGTGCTAGCTCTTTTGGTCCAGGTGCTCCATAATATTACCTTCAACCTCTATCTCACCCAATTTTGGCCTTACAACCTCGATCATCTTGCATATTTGTGACAGGGTCAAATCTAGTATTAACAAGAGTTACACTTCAATGATACTCAACCCTATAGAATAAATAATTGGTTGTTAAGGTTGTAGACTATTAGATAATTGCAGGACAACTATACAAGTTAAGCATAGATGAGATAATACGGTGTTGTGTTATTGACCATGAATGCATATGAATACTATGGGAAAATCATAGTAGGGCCACTATGGAGGAAAGGCCATAGCTTAGAAACTACTGTAGGTGGAATTTTGGTGGCTCGCAATACTCAAGGATGAAAAATAATATGTTAATCCTAGTGACATCTACCAATAAATGGGATGACCTTCTAGGGGGGGTGTTGCCACTACACCTAGTATTTGCACTGCAACCCTTTGAGAAATGGGTTGTATAATTCATTGGCCTTCTTAACCCTCATAATAGATACTTTGGTACCTACTACATCATCGCCATGACTAAATACCTTACCCGATGGGCCATGGTGGCACCAATCTATTAATGTAGCACACATACAACCAAAAGATTCATCTTTAAGAACATAATATCTAGGTTTGGCTATCCAAAAATCTTGATGAATGATAAAGTTAAAAATTTCATGAAATCCACCATTCGAGCCTTGATTCATGACTCCATAGTGTAGCAACATGTATCATCTACAACAAAACAAGATTATTGATGCATTTAATAAAATATTAGAGTAGGGCTTGACAAATGTTTGTGTTGTTAACTATGAAAATTAGGATGAGTGGATACCAACTCTAGGGATACTAGACCATAACCAAGAAGTTGACAAAGCATACTCCCATCAATTTGGTCTATGAAAAAGGGAAAGTACTACCTATAAAATTCATGATAAAAATTATTTTCACCACTCAAGCTACAAGAATGATAGAATAAGAATTAATCTAGAGTCATCTTTTAGAATTATTTGAATTAAAGGAAGACCACTTATTCATATAGTATCTCTAGGTAGTTGAAAAGAAGTGGAAAAATACATGGCATGATCACCATATCAAATGCATGAATTCCAAAAAAGGAAACTTGGTATTTCTCTACAACAATAGGTACCTCAAGCATCCTAGCAAAGCATAGATGCATTGGCTAGGACCTTTCCTAGTCATGGCTATTCAAGATTCAAGAGTGGTGAAATTGGCCTAGCTTGATGGAACATTCTATGAGGGGTGGATGAATGGCGCTCACCTTGTGTTGGGGATTTTATTGCATGGCTAAGTAAAATCCCCCTTGTTAAGATAGGTTGTAAGCTAAACAATAGATGATTGTTGGTTGTCGAACAAGCACATCAGAATTACTATAGAAAATAAAATCAATAGAGAATGCATGCAATTAAATTACAAATAAAACCACAAGAATTTCATTCAAACAAAATAAATTGGTGGGAAACAACAATAATCATATATGCATACAATGGAAAAGAATGAAATAAGTAACAAAACCTAGGGAGAATGGTTGTGTCTAAGTGGGATCCAACTTTGTCCTTGGGATGGATCATTTTTCTTCTTCAAATCCCTTTCTAACAGTGGTGAATGAATAAGTATTTGTTCAAGTTTGAGGATGTAAGACACCCAACCCCCTAAGTACCTTTTTAAGAGATGGGGTATTAAATTTTTTCTTTTCCTCAACCATCTCAAAGCCTCAGCTAGAGGATACCATCGTCTTTTTCTCGTCAAGATCTTTCTGACAACTATATCCATGCTCAAAATTGAGCTTTAGATCAGAAGTTACGGCCTCCAAAAGTTTTTAGATTCTCATTTATTGAGTCCATCTTAGTGCCACGTGGAAACCATGTGGTTTCTCATCGCTCGTGTCATCTAACATGGCACTAACATGGCATCTTCCACCTGGCCCATCTAACTCCCTAGTCCGACGGTTTGGATCACTTCAAAGATTTTATTCTTCATTGGAGTCTTCCCATCAGGGTTATCATATTTCTAGCACCGAATCCACTTCGATGGATTCTCTCCAACCACACACACACTATGATGGATAGTGTAACCTACATATCCAATGGCCCTCAAGGTTGGGAAATCAATGAATTTGATTACTTCGGAGTCACCAACTTACACCATCGTTAACGAACCTTCTCATGCTCTTGTTGTGCTTATCTTACATGGGGCCCTCGAATATATATGATGTATGTTGAATCTTTCTCATTTGTTGATCTGTATCCCAAATCGCCTCTCAGATTTATTTGCATCAGGGTCATCCAGTAACCTTGCACTTTGACACCCCGATGGTAGTACCCCCGAATAACGATGGAGATCTGTCCATTCACTTGCCCCCTTGGTTTCCACCCCCACCATGTACCTTTATTTTGATGCAACATGTGGCACCATCACCAATTGACACGTGGATCCACCATGACATGCCATGTCACCATAGGGTATAATGACTCGCCCAACCAGGTGCTAACACTCAACCATTCTTAATAACCTTATTGAATTAATTATTCTATAATTCCTCAAAATCCCATGTTTTAATATCTTATTTATTTAATCCTCATCAATTTTTTAATTAACCCTTATTTAATTTTAAAACCCAAGCATTATTCCATTTTGATTTGATTTATTTAACTGGCCCGACAACATCGAGAAATTACCCTGGGAATTCCATGTCACAAAATGTTTTTTTTGGGGGGGTTAATTAATTATCACTCTTATAACGATTATCTTATGATATAATATAATTGATTATATTATAATATAATTAAAATTAATTATAATATCACTAGCCCTTCACTTATAACTTTCCATGCAAACCCTCGCACTTAGACCTTCAAAGCTCGACATCCCAACATCCCGAAATTTCCACACACACACACACACACACACACACACACACACACACACACACACATATATATATATATATATATATAGAGAGAGAGAGAGAGAGAGATAATTTTATTAATATAGTATGTAAGGATTTCGGACCCCGAACGTATCATGCAACTTATTCTCCTTTCAAAATTCATTGGAGGGAATTAAATATTAGTGTTTAATATTATAATACCTCAGGCCCTCAAACCAGAGATTTCACACATCATTCATGTGCACCCTTCTCATTTCTCCAATGTCCAATATCCAAAAATGGATTTGATATTAATATATTTATATATACATCAGGAAAGAAAGTGAATTATAATATATTTAATATTATAATATTTCTCACTTCATTCATGTGCTACCTTTTCTTTTCTCTGACGGCCAAGCTGCAAAAGAGAAAAGGAAATTATATTTTATTTAATATCATAATACCTCAGGTATTTCTCACATCCTTCATGTGCACCCTTCTCATTTCTATGACGACCAAGCTCCAAAATGGAAGAGGAATTATATTTTATTTCATATCATAATACCTCAGTTATTTCACACATCCTTCATGTGCACCCTTCTCATTTCTCCGATAGCCAAGCTCCAAAAGGGAAAATAATTATATTTTATTTAATATCATAATACCTCAGGTGTTTCACACATCCTTCACATGCACCCTTCTAATTTATCTAGCGGACAAGCTCTGAAAGGGAAGAGTAATTATATTTTATTTTATTTCATAATACCTTGGGCCCTCAAACCTCATATTTTTCACATCAATCACATGCAAGCTTCTAATTTCTCTAAAGGCCAAGATTCGAAAGGGATTTGATATTAGTTTTTAATATTATAATATTTAAACATTATAACAACTTAAGCCATCGCACCCCAAAATTTTCACACTACATTCAGACGTTCCCTTCTCCTTTCCCTGGCGGTAAAGCTCTAAAAATGGATTTTGATATTAATATATATTCGTTGAGAAAGAAAAAGGAAAATTACTTTTCTGGGTCTTAAAATTTTAATAATGAAAATGTGTTATTAAGAACTCCTCCAGGAGTACAGAGTGACATGTCTGGAGAAAAATTATTAATCTAGGAAACCTGGTAAAGTTTATTTTTCTTCCATAGAAGGGGGGGAATTTTTGAGCCTTCCATTTCTCATGCACAAGATAGGAATTCATAGTTTTTAATCTATAAACTTCCAACCTTATTGTTCCATTATTAAGACATTTGAATGGTAACTTGGAAATTTATGAGGGGTTACCAGTGTTTACCTTCCATGAAAAAATTGTTCAGAAATATATATATATATATATATATATATATAAACTCATGCAATTTATTTGATTAAATTCTTTCCCAGAACTTCACATTTCTTGGAAATAAAATCCTCCGTGGTAAAACTATGTGTTTACCATAAATTTATATTCTCCCATTTTTATGCAATACTTTGTTATTTTTAGGGAATAGTTCCCATCCTCAAATATTTCCCTTTTGGACATAAATCTATTGTATAACTCCTGGTAAAAATTCCTTTCTTACCAAAAACTAATGAAAATTAATTAATCACAATGCATCCAATTCTTAATTTCTTTATTTTTTTTATTTCAAATTAGGGACTTGAATTTGTATTTCTCCTTCTTTTCTTATTATTTAATTTTTAAGATATTATGCCTCTCTTCAATATTTGGCTTATCCTCCTAAGGTCAAAGAGAGATCTGAACTTCTCTCTAATTTTGAAGCCAAGCAGATTTTCCAAGCCAATAGAGTGGCCAAGGCTAGCTGACCAATCTTCAAGTTTATATCAGCAATTGAATTTCCTATTACCAAGTTGTTATGTGAGGTCTTTAGTGGCTTAGTATTTTACTAATAACATAGGGATTTGTTCACATAGATTACTATAAGTGACCAGACAACACTCAGTTCATACTTTGAGTGACAAACAATAACTAATAGCTTCCCTTTCCAAACAAAGACAGGTAGAAATCCAACAATAAAATATGTTTTCCAAACCTTATGTTATATTTCACAGACAGACAAACAATTAGAGTGACAATTCCATCATTTGAATAGAATAACAAATTCTGCAAATAACTAACACATTAATTCCATAATGTTAAATAAACATGCCATGACATTATAAGACACTTATATAAAATCTATAAATCATTGGAAACTATTGAAGGGTGTACCACTTTCCACCCAACCATGGGCACAATAGCTCCCGGTGCTTTCATAGTTGACCACCCCCTAGCCAGAGTATGATGCCATGAGAGAGAGTTCTTCTTTTTCTCGACAAAAAACAAGGGATGAATGTTACTCTCCTTCTCCCACAAGAACCTAAAAACCCTGTCTTCAATCCACTTAGTAAAGGGGACTCTTATGATTTCTCACTCAGTTACTCAAATTCTCTACAACCACATTTATTATCTTGATTTGAAGACATTACCCAATAGTTCATGTACCCAAAAAAATATGTTTTATTAGTTCTCTTTCAAACCAAATAACTTCACACGCTCTTCTTCTTCAGAATTGGTCCTCAGACCCGTTCATGGGAATCCTTTGCCCTCTGCCCACAAATTTCCTCATTTTCTTTCCTACTATAGCAATATTTTGTGAGTCAAATCCCCCAGTTCGTGGGTCAGATCAAAAATTCCAGATGGTACTCTGCCCATTCTCTCATTGATTTATGAGGAGGACTTCCCAACCACCAAATTGACTGGTAATTAAATCCTTTGGGACAGAGGACTGTTTTGGGTCTGAGCATTTTTACATCCAGTAGAGTACTGGCCTAGCATGGGTCATCCCAACCATTACTGGTTCCTCACACCATTCTTTCTCATGGAAACATAATCTGTATAGGAAACACCTTCAACAATTATTCAACAATTTTCATTTTATTAAATAATAGAATATTCACATTACCTTCTTTAGCAAAGGTCCATCATTTCCCAAAATCCACACATAATAGATCTGTCCATAGTATTTTAGTAATATCATAATTATATTTACAAGTTGGGGGAAACAGGGGTATTACAAAGGAAATATCACAAACAAGCATGAAGGTGATAAATGGTAGAGATTAGAGAGTAAGATAGATTATATCCATTCTCATTCCTCCATCATAACCTTGAAATTATTCTCTCCTTCAAATGTTTCCCTGGGGCTTACATTTATAAATAAATTATTAACCTATTGAAGAACTAGTTTCTATGTGAAATATCTTCATTCAAAATGGGTTCCCAATCCTTGAAAGGGACTTTGGGAGACCAAATTACTCTTTATAAATGGGATGGGAACTTGAATTTCTCTTGTACATCGACCTAGGTCTACCTGAGTAAGGCCTAATTATTAAATGCATTGAAGGGGTTGTTCTCACTCATGTAATTAGAGTTGAATGAATTTTGAAGGATACTCTATGCAATTATTGTAAGTGTTAGTGAAGACAATTTACACTAGTGTACACAACCCACTTTCAAAAAAAAAATCTTTTTTATTTGAGGTGATGTAAAGTATCTATGAGGTAGCATTATTATGTTGTATTATTTCCAACTGATGATGTTTCTAAGCAATTTCCTAAATGTATCTTGTGAGTGAAATTGAGGTGATAATAGTTTCCCCATAATGTGTGAGGTTAGGAGCTTCCATATAGCTGAAATACATCATATTTTCTATCCCACATGCTTGTAATTTAAAAAAATTATAGAGAGAAAGATATCTTTAACCAAAAAGAAAGGAATACCTATGGAAATGTGATGAATCCAACCTAAAAAACAACCAAACATACCTATGATGGTGATGTCTTATACAAACAAGGTAGGAATTCCCACGCTTGTGAAATTATCAAAACACATTATGATATAAGACATGTTCGTTTTGTGATCATGTATGAAAATTGTGATCCACCTACATGGTGATAATCATAGGAAGGACTAGATTATAGTGTTTTAAATCAAAAATAATTTATGTGGAAACATGTGACAAGGGAACCATTGACAACAATGGACTACTCACTAGAAGGGGCCCTGGAATTTGTAGTGATATATTTGAAGATAACTTCCACTTAAGGGAATTGATATCCATACAAGCGCAGAGGTCCTCATCTAAAACTAGAAAATTGCAACCATCACAATGTATGACCCACCCTGATGTTAATCATATGGTGTTGAACATTGGGGGGGATATTGAATTAAAGGGAAATAATGACTTCCTCTCTTTAGTCCAAGGTTCATCATTAATGATGGAAATGTGAACTAAGGTACAACAACATTTTTAGAAAAACAGGATCATAGAGTAATAAAATAAAACAAATGTGGAACTAAAACACAGAAGATACACAATACAATAGAGATGTAGATATATGTGGTTCACCCAGTGTGGGCTATGTCCTCCAGAGAAATTTTCAAGTCCTTCCTTTATTATTATCCAGGAAATGAAGGGATACAACCTACAACGTACCCATGGTAACTTCCTCTTCTTTTCTTCACAATCTCCTCTTTCAAAATACAATATTCACTCACTCACATAGCCACAATACAATTCCCTCATATATAAAAGAGGGTTTCCTTCTAGGGAAAAAAATACCTAACATAAATTCTACCATCATATATATGACCTTATAATGAATGGTCCAGATTGACTACAAAATTACAATATCTTACAAGGGATATTTTCCCAAAATTTCACTTCGAGGGTGTTTCCCCTGAATCCCCCGCCCGAGGGGGGGGGGGGCTCCAAAATTTATTTCCACCCCCCTGGACCCCCCTGGCGAGATATGTGGGGGGAAAAGCTCCCCCACACCCCCACTATCAACAAATGGGATCCAAACACAACTAAAACAAGACCTCTAAATGAGGAAGATAATCAAGCTCTACAACTGATCAGGGAGGATCTAGGAATGCTCATAGAGGTCTAGGAGGATCTAAAACACTCATAGAGGTCTAGAAGGATTCAAAAATGCTCAAAATTTGATCATCTCAAATGTTTTTGAAAAGTACATAAATGTGTAGAGCTTGGCGTTAGCTTTCCAATGGCATAAAATTTTCCTCAAACAGAGCTCGTATGCAAAAGTTATGGATGGTCAAAGTTCAGGTCAAACCATGTAAAAATTCAAAGTCAAGGGGTCAAGGTGACACATGGAATAACCATATTATTGTATGGTGTTGATGTGGCCACATCCTGGAGTACCACATGGCATGTCGTACATCCGACTCAATACGCGACTCAACATCTGTATGGCTAGGTGGACCAATTACAGTTTGACACATGGAAAAGATAAGCCAATGAAAGGTTTCCATGTGGCAACCTACCAGTGGAATTTAATGGGTAAGGTTGGTTAAAAAAATTGGAACCCAGAGGATCAAACTCGGGTCTCCTTCCCACCAAATCAACATCCTAATTGTTGCACCATCACATTGTTCCTTAACCGTATATGACACCACATAAATTTAGGTTTGTGTATTGTAATAGTTGGAGAAAAAAAGGGCTAAGGGCCTAAGCCTCGCCCCATGGTTTATCGTAACTCCATGTAATCAAGTCCCTACATTCGCGGTAACTATATGCCATCACATATATATAACCACATGTCATATATATAACTTTGAAACTATATAACAACCATCACATATGGTTATAAAAAAAATTATATATAGTGTGGTCGATGGGGTTTGACCCCGTGCCCCACTATATAACTTTCAAACGTTTTAACCAATTATTCCAAGGATGCATTTTGTTATGGAAACTGCCAAACAAACATTTAAATTGTGTCATGGAATTTAGATGGGAGGTTAAGGCCCACACCCTATTTAATGGGAACGTGGATCGAGACAAAGGATGAACAATCATTGCAGAGTAAAAATAGACCGAAGGTTTGTGCTAAAGGTATCAAGAATGTGAGATCACATTGAAATGTGTGCCAAGAGGTTCGTTGCCAGAATTTTATGAACTTTATACTCATTTCTCTCGAAATTTTGCAAGGAATTAAATGGTGCACTATCTTTTTGAGTTTGAGAAACATGTAAAAAGGTTATTGTAAAACAAAATCATTTGATCATTAATAAATAGGTATCTATTGGAAGTGGACCTAGAGACATAGCCCAAATTGGGTGAACTCTTTTATCAAACTTGTGTATGTGATTTTAATATTGTTGTTCTAATTTTCACTCAGTTATTTGCAATTTATCTATCATTAAAGTGTATTGGATAGATAAGTTAATTCACCTATAATTTGCAACCAATCAAGAGATCATTATTATTTTCAAAGATCAAGTCAATGTGTACATGTATTAAATATTAATTAACATCTAATGATTTTCAGATCAAGTTGGTATCAGAGCTGGCTTGACAAGTGTTGCAAGTGAATGCTTACAAGAGCCAAACTCAAACTTGGTAAAGGAGAGATTGCAAGTTATAAGTCTGAGATTGAAAGGAGACTTCGTAAGCATAAGATGGCTTCCAAAGGAAGGGAAGGAGAATATCCTCCCATGATTCTTGAAGAAGTAATGGATACACTTCGCTCGATGAGAAAGATAATATATTATTTGCAATGAATAATTCAAAATCCCGCAAGCGAAGAATATTCAGTAAAAGGAGAAGGAGGAGGTGAAGGTGGTGGACCTTTAGATCCTTCTTCACCATCCTCATCATAATATTCCACTGAGGCAAGTGAACATTCTTCTCGTCAAGAGAATCCCTATAAGAAGTCTTCTCATAATCATAATTTGCATTTATTAAAATTAGATTTTAAGTTTTAATTGTCAATCTATGATGGATAATTGAATGTAAAAAGGTTGGACAATTGGATCAAGCAAATAGATTTATATTGCAGGGTGCAAAAGATCATGAATGACACTACAAAGATACAATTAGTTTCTCTTCAACTATGTGGCACAACCTTGATATGGTGGGGGAGTAAGACGCAAGTTGATCTTGTTCAAAATGGTAAAGTAATCTCTTCTTGGGATAAATTTACTAAGGCCATAAGTAAACAATTCTATCCACTATCTTATACACAAACGACAATTATAGAATGACAACAACTAAGGTGAGGTAAAGGCGAAAATATTCAAGCATATACATATGAATTAAAAAAGAATGCATTATCCTTAGGAATTATTTTGTATACTCGTGAAACTCTTCTAAAGTATATTGGTGGCATGCACTCACATCTTTGACACATTGTTTTAATGTTTAACCTCACTAGCATTGATCAAGTGTTAGTACAAGCTACTCATTTGGAGTCTAGTAAGGGGAAGCTGATTGAAGATAAGAAGCCATACAAGTTCAAAAATAAACAGAAAGGAAAATGGAAGAGTAAGAAGTCAGGTACAATAAATAAATTTGAAGGAAGACCTACATGTTCCCACTACAAGAGAAAGGCACATGAGGAAGCATAGTGTTGGAAGATGCATCAAGAATTATGACCAAAGAAGTTCCAGGATAAAGGGAAGCAGAATACTATTGCATCATCTCGAAAATATCTAGGATCAGATTCTAGGGATGAATCTAAGATCATGGAAATATGAAGCAAAGGTATATCTACTATCAATTCTAATTCTTCAGTTCAATCTGCTAAATTGGAAAGTGTTACTAATCAAAAGAAAATAAGTGATATTTTCCATGTCAGGGTTATAGTTAAGCATACAAATATAGATACTTTGTTCGACAGTGGATCTCAAGTTAACCTAATATTTGAAGAAATTGTTAAGAAGTTGGGTTTAAATATGATGCCTCATAAAAATCCATATCCATTAGGTTAGGTGTGTGATGATGCTAAGTTGTAGGTGACGAAACAATGTAAGATCAGATTTTCAATTACAGTTAAGTTCTTTGATGAGGTTGAGCTAGATGTTGTGCCTCTTGAAATTTGCAGCATTGTCTTGGGTAGTCCATATCTATTTGACAGGAAAGCTATATTTTATCGTGAAGAAAATAAATATCACATTTTCAAAGACGGGGTTGAATTTATTTCCAGAGCTCATTGAATCAAAACTAATGTTTCTCTAGTGAGCACAGGGAAAATGGAGAGACTCGTGAGTGAAAGAAAATATTTTGTTCTTGTGATAGTGAAACAAAAAGAAGAAGAGATATCCGATGATTTATCAAGTTGTTATCTAGATCATAAATAGGAGTTGGTTAAAATCATATATAATTATGATGAGTTATTTCAGGAACCTAAAGGGTTGTCTCCTAAGATATAGGTTGAAAATGAAATATATTTGCAGTAGGATGCTTGTTAGGACTACACAATGTACCCTTTTT
>ML782698.1:289750-324285 GCA_009831015.1 Picea engelmannii
CAAGTACATTCCATTTCCAGATCAATGGTGCACTACTTGGGTGGCGCTCCCTTGAGGTATTAGGACGGGCACCATCCCAGATCTTGGCACCCTAGTGCTCACTGCAAGGGAGGGCCAGTTCTAGGAAAGTTTTGAAAAGTGTTGAAACAAGCTAAAAACTCAGAAATATCCAATCAATGAATTTGAATGACTCTGTGAAGATTTCAATAAATCATAGGAAAGAGGGAATTGACTCAAAATCAAGCACCAAGCAAGATTTAATGATAGGAAAAATGATTTTAGATGAACCAAGGGAAGACTAATAAAAGTTCACTTCTCCAATGGAATCACCATTTTTTGTTACGAAATATTTTCCCTAATTACCAGACCCTTATACCAAGATAGAAATGCTACAAATGGACACTAACATCCCTTTAAACTCATTTTAACCAATCAAAAAGAGAGAAGGAGAAAGGTCATGATGTACCTTTTTTATGAAGTTTGTCCTCATTACTTTCAATCTGTGAGCTTGATCTTCAAACCCCCTAGCGCAACTTGATACCTGCAATAGGAAAAAAAGAGAAACAACTATCTCCTACTCTAGTTTATTAGGTAAAACAAATCCATCTACAATAAAGTAACAATAGACAAGCATATGCAAGAATACACAAGCTTTAAGGAAACATGCCAAGTATATTCAATGAGAACCCAAAAGAGAATACTTACATACCGTGATTGATGTTGCAACAGCCTCTCCAAGCTCTCCTCGTCCAACCCCTTGCATGAACAAACTAATATCAAAATCATGATGCTTTTCTGATTTCTTTCTCCTCCTTTCACTATGGAAATGCCTCTAATTTATAGGCTTTGAGAGGCTCAACCACCTTGAGTATTTTTTTTTATTTGTTGAGGATATGGCTCCATATGCTATGATTATTTTCCTTAGATAGATCCATAGAGTAAGACTCGAGCCAAAATAACCCCAACCTTCAGAGTTGTCCCTTGGAAGAAGGTGTGATTCACCTTGATTCCCTCAACCAACATTGGTGCCCCCATAAAGTTGAAGACAGAGTGCCATGGTGCCTCTTTAACAAGGTGTAGGGAGCATTGGATCCCCTAACCATAGGTAGGGGAGTGCCAACCTTCTTAAATGTCCAAGAATGGTAAAACTCCTAGGTAGAAAGGTATGTCTCAACTGCCAAATGATGGGGATTTTCCTTCCAACATGATTTAGGGGTTATAGAAAGTGTTTCTATGGTGTCAATTGAGTTGCGACACTTACTAATAGTTTATGAAGTATTTTACGACACTTGAAACACTTGTGAAAATTTAGTTGTGACACTTATGATACTTGTGACACTTAGGATGTGACGTTTGCGCCACTTGCGACACTTAGAATGTGATGTTCGCACCACATGCGACACATTATGAAAGCATGGAATTTTGACGTGTAACACCTCCATAAACCTATGTAACCAAATCATCTCTTTGCTAGATTCTGTAGCATCAACATACTCAGCTTCCATTGTTGAAAGTGAAACAACCTTTTGAATTTTTGAAACCCAACTTACTATTGTTCCAACCTTTTGAATTTTTGAAACCCAACTTACTATCGTTCCACCTACAGTAAAAAAATATCATGTGGTGCTTCTCCTGCTATCTTTATCACTTGGCATATCTGAATCAACATATACCTATAGAACAATGTTTGAACCTCCAAAACATAATGCACGAGTAGAAGTACCTCTCAAATACTTGACAATCCATTTTACTGCCCCCCAATGTTCTTTACATGGATTGTCTATGTACCTGCTAACAACTCCCACTACATGTGAAAAATATAGTCTTATGCACACCAGATCATACATAAGATACCAATTGTTGATGAATAAGGGACCCTCGACATGTATTTTATTTGATCCTATGTATTGGGACACATTTCAATGGTTAATTTTAAATGGTTGGCCAAACGTGTACTAACTATTTTTTCATTATGGATTCTAAGCCTCTCCAACACCTTCTATATCTACTCACCCTGATACTATCAATTTGTGATTTTTCTTGTCTCTTGTTATACTCATACCAAGGATTTTCTTTGCAGCACCCAAATCCTTCATCGCAAATGAATTATCTCATTTCATTTTGAGCACATTTATATCCTGCATGTTAGACCATACAACAAGCATGTCATCTACATACAATAGAAAGATAATATAGCTTCCATTTTCTAGCCTCTTAAAATAAACATAGTGATCAGAATGACATCTATTATAACCTTGTTCTATCATAAACCTGTCAAACTTCAAATACTATCACCTTGGATATTTATTTAGGCCACATAAGATCTTCTTCATCCGACATACCAAATTATCCTTCCCTTTGACCTCATACCCATGTGGTTGTTGCATATAAATATCTTCGTCCAAATATCCATGGAGAAAAGTTTCTTTTACATCTATCTGTTCAATATGCAAATATTCTACTACCACAAGACTTAAAATAGTCCTAATTGAAGTCACTTTAGCAACATGATAAAATATTTCATCAAAATATATACCTTTCTTTTGTGCAAACCCATTTACAACAAGTCTATCCTTGTACCACGTTTTTCCTCCATATTCTTCCTTCAACCTGTAAACCCATTTATTCTGCAATTCTCTTTTTTCTATAAGCAATTGAACCGAGTCCCAAGTATTGTTATTTACCAAGGAATCCATTTCCTCTTTCATTCCTTGTTCCCACTTGTTTTTAGTGTCTACCTACATTGCTTCTTCATAAATTTTTGGTTCACCATAGTCAGTCAACAATAAATAATACAAGGAAAGAGAGTATAGTTCAGGAGGTCTACTTAACCTAGTAGATATTCTAAAAACACTTGCAGGATTTTGAGGTGCCCATTGCTCATGTTGTTGTACATTTTGATTTTTTGGTACCTTTGTAATTTCATTTTCTTTGATTTCATCAAGCATTGTGTATTTTATGTTTTCCTTTTCCTATTTATTTCCCTGCAACTGATCTTTGCACATAAATTTTTTATTGAATACCACATCTCTACTCCTAATTATTTTATGATTTTCATAATCCCATAAGAGATAATTAAAATCATTAACATTGTGTCCAATAAAGGTACACCTCTTGGATTTTTCCTCAAGCTTTGTTCTATTTTCTTTATCAATATGGACAAATTCTTCACAATCGAAAGTCTTCATAAATGAGTAGTTTACTTTTTTACATGTCCATGCCTCCTCTAGAATGCCACCATCCAAGGAGATTTAATACCCTTTGTTTATTAAGTAAACAACAGTATATACAACATCTTCCCATAACTATAAGGGAAACCCAACATGCAATCTCATACTCCTTGCATGTTCCATGATTGTCTTGTTTATCCTTTATGACACACCATTTTCTTGTGGTGTTCCTGGAATTGACTTCTCTCTATGAATTCCATGGTGTGAATAGTGATTATCAAACTCCTTGTTGCAGTGTTCACCTCCATTGTCTTATTTGATACACTGCAACCTTTTTCCCGTCTCATTCTCAACCAAATCTTTCCATTTCTTAAAAGTGTAAAAAACATCATATTTTTGTCGAATGGAATAAACCCAAGTTTTTCTAGTTGCATCATCAATAAAAGTAACATAATAATGAGATCCACAAAGAGATTATACATGAGTTGGTCCCCATACATCTGTATGCACAAGCTCTAACTTTTCACTCTTCTTTTCCTTTCCAACCTTGAAAAATCTGACTCTCTTTTTTTTCCATAAACATGGTGTTCATAGAAATACAAATCAACTTGTTTAATATCTGGAAAAAAATTCATTTTGTGAAGTATTTGTATCCCCTTCTCACTCATGTGGCCAAGCATATGATGCCACAGTGTTGTATCCACACCTGTAGAAACTAGATATATTGAAGAGTCAACATTACCAGTATATAAATACAATGTGCCTACCTTCTCTCCTTTTTCCATTACGAGTGATCCTCTAGCGAATTTCCACTCTGTATTTGTAAATGTCGATATGCATCCTTCATTTGCCAACTATCCTGTTGAAATTAGATTTATTCTTAGATCTTCTATACATCTCACCTATTTCAATAACCATTGGTTTCCGGTATTTTCATTATTTGTACCTTACCCATTCCAACAATTTGACTGGGTTCATCATCAACCAAATAAGCTTGTCCAAAATCACCTTGAACATAATATTGGAAATATTTCCTATGGGGCATGGCATTAAATGAATCCCCTAAATATACTACCCGAGATTCAATAATATTATCTAAAGAAAGAATCAAATCATCTTGTAACACATCATGTGTTACATTTTCTTCCCAATTTTTCTCATGATGTCCATCTCTTTGTTTCTTTGGAGCTCTACAGTCTTTATTCAGATGTTCTTTCTTCCCATAATTCTAGCACTCAATATTTCCTAGTCTTGATTTGGATATGCCCTTCCTAGAATTCTCGTGGTTCCCTGAGCTCTTTCCTCTATTCATTTGACTTCCCCTGTTCTCCATGGTCAACGCATTACTTGATGTCTCACCTATGTTTTTTTTCCGCATTTCCTCTCTAAGGATAACACCAACAACATCATCAAATTTCAAAGTTTTTGAACTAGAGATAGAGTTACTTCCAGTCATGAACAAGTCATTTCAGATTTATAGCAATGAGCACAAGATTAGAATATCCCTAACCTCATCATCAAATTCCACTTTTAAATAGCTTAGATGATTAGTAACTGTATTAGATTCATTTAAATGGTCGACAACAGACTCATCTTATGGCATATTCATATTAAATAATCACTTCATTAGAAATACCTTATTGGAGGCTGGGGGCTTTTCATATAGTTTAGACAATTCCTTTATCAGATCCTTCATTGTCATTTCTTTTGAAATATTGAAATCCACTGACACTACCAGGCACATTCATATCGTTCCCACTTCCTTTTCGTCAATAATCTCCCATTCTTCATCCTTCATACTCGTTGACTACTTTTCTTTTCCACTCAATAGTAAGAAAATATCCTTCTGATATAGATATTATTCCATTTGCATCTTCCATAACTGATAGTTTTGGTCGTTAAATTTCTTGACCTAAACTTTCCATCTTCCACCATTTATTCCACTCGAACCAGGAACCCTCTTTTCCTACGAGTTACTTTTTTCTTCGACACCAATTGTTAGAAAAATAGGATTGTAAAGAAATAAAATAAAATAAATGATGAAATAAAACACATAATATACACAACACAATAGAGACACAAATATGTGTGGTTCACTCAGTGTGGGATATGTTCACCAGATAAATTTGCAGGTCCTTCCTTTACTATTATCCAACAAATGAAGGGATATAACCTACAACATACTCGTTCTAACTTCCTCTTCTTTTTCTCATAGTCTCCTCTCTCATAATACAATATTCACTCACTCACAGAGCCACAATACAATTCCCTCGTACATAAAAGAGGGTTTCCTTCTAGGAAAAAAATTCCTAACATAACTTTCGTTGTCAAATTTGTGACCTTATAATGAACGGTCCAGATTAACTATGAAATTACAATATTTTACAAGGCAATTTTTCCCAAAATTTCACTTCAGGGGCGTTGCTCCCGAATATATTTCCAAGGGGGGGGGGGCTCCAAAATTTCTCGTTTCCCCCCTTGGTGAGAGATTTGGGGGGGAAATCCCCCCCACACCCCCCTATCCACAAATGGGATCCAAACACAGCTGAAACACGACCTTTGAATCAGGAAGATAATCAGGCTCCACAACAACCAAACACTCCTAGAATAACATGAGTTGGTGTATATAGGAGTGAATGTGTGAGAGTGAAGGACTAAATGTTCTTTGATATAAAAAATGATGAGTCAAGTAACCCACAATAATGGATTATGATTTTGATAATGACATGTGATATTTGGCTAGGATGGGACTCGAGACTTTTCTTAGGTGGAGCATGAATAATGGCTAATGGGGAAAACAATAACAACCAACCCAACACAACATGAATTGATGTCGATAGATAATGATACAATTGATTTATGCAATATTAGGACTACGGGTAATTGGATACAATGAATATATAGTTAATGAAGTAAACTCTTAATAATGACAGTGATAGGTACTAGGATATAGGAGGTGTAGTAGAAATCTAGAATCATTGTAGGCATGGGTAACTCAACACAAATTATTTCCGCATTGTTTTTATGAGGAGCAATAAAATAAAAACAAATGCGGAAATAAAACACAGAATATACATAATACAATAGAGACACAGATATATGTGGTTCACCCAGTGTGGGCTACGTCCACTAGAGAAATTGTCAGGTCCTTCCTTTTTATTATCCAACAAATGAAGGGATACAACCTACAACACACCCATTTTAACTTCCTCTTCTTTCTCTCACAGTTTCCTCTCTTAGAATAAAACATTCTCAATGATAGTCAAAATATAATTCCCTCATAAAATAGGGTTACCTTCTAGGGGAAAAAACCCTAACATAAATTCTATCGTCAGATATATGACCTTATAAATGACAGTCTAGATTTACTATGAAATTACAATATACATTTACAAGGAAAATTTTCCTTCAGGGGCTTCGCCCCCAAACCCCCGCTTCCCCGCAGGGGAGGAAATCCCCCCCCCCCGCGTGGAGGATTGTACATTATTCTAGGGTGTACAGTCTTCATGGGGTATAAACACGGCTGAAAACAAAGACCTATGAAACAGGAAGATAATCAGTCTCCACAACCAACAATCTCCCACTTGGAGACTAATCACAACAACTCCATTGTTGTTGTACATGTTGGACTATACTCCACCTTAGACTTTGAAAATTTCTCATCTTCACCTTCATGCTTGAAGACCAACTAAAACCTGAGCATGAACTCAGTTTCTCTCTGGTTACTCCCTTTGTTAATATGTCTTCAGGATTCTAGCTAGTATGTATATTTTCCAACTTCAAATGTCCATCTTCCATGAAGGATCATATGAAATGGTACCTGAGTTGTATATGCTTAGTATTCAAATGGAAGGCTGAGCTCTTTTCAATATGCATGGCACTCTTACTATCACAGTAAAACCTGTTATTCTCCTGCTTCTTTCCCAACTCCTCCATAAACCTCTGTAACCAAATCATTTCTTTACTAGCCTCTGTAGCAACTACATACTCTGCTTATGTTGTTGAAAGTGAAATAACCTTTTATAGTTTCAAAATCCAACTTACTTTTGTTCCACCTACAATAAAAACATGCCCTGTTATGCTCCTCCTGCTATATGTATCACCTTCCATATATGAATCAACATATCCATTTCTTTACTAGCCCCCATAGTTCTAATTGAAGTCATTTTAACAATAGGAGAAAATATTTCATCAAAATCTATACCTTTCTTTTGTGCAAACCCCTTTACAACAAGTCTAGCCTTGTACCGCTTTTTTTCTCCATCTTCTTCCTTCAACTTGTAAACCTATTTATTTTGCAATTCTCTTTTTCCTAAAGGAAACTGAACCAAGTCCCAAGTCTATTTATTTACCAAGAAATACATTTCCTCTTTCATTCCTTTCTCCCACTTCTTTTTAGTGTCTACCTGCATTACCTCTTCGTAACATTTTGGTTCACCAAAATCAGTCAATAATAAATAATACAATGAAGGAGAGTATCGTCCAGGGGTTCTACTTAAATTGGTAGATATTCAAACAACACTTGCAGGAGTTTGAGGTACATTTTTTTCTTGTTGTTGTACATTTTGATTTTCTAGTACCTTTGGAATTTATTTTTCAGTGATCTCATCAAGCACTCTATATTCTAGTTTTTCGTTTTCTTGTATATTTCCTTGCAACTGATCTTTGTACATGACCTTCTCATTGAATATGACATCTCTACTCCTAATGATTTTTTTATTTTCATAATCCCATAGGCGATAACCAAAACCATTAACACTATATCCAATAAAGGTACACTTCTTGTATTTTTCCTCAAGCTTTGTTTTATTTTCTTTATCAATATGGACACATGCTTCACAACCAAAAGTATTCAAAAAAGAATATTTTACCTTTTTACCTATCCATGCCTCCTCTAGAATTCCACCATTCAAAGAGAATGAAGGTCCTATGTTTACTAAGTAAACAACAATATCTATAGAATCTTCCCATAATTGTAAGGGAAACCCAACATGAAATCTCATACTCCTTGCATGCTCCATGATTGTCCTATTCATCCTTTCTAACACACCATTTTCTTTTGGTGTTCCTAGAACTGTTTTCTCTCTACGAATATCGTGGTATGAATAGTAATCATCAAACTCCTTGCTGCAATATTCTCCTCCATTATCTAATCTGAGACACTTCAACCTTTTTACTATCTCATTCTCAACCAAAGCTTTCCATTTCTTCAAAGTATCAAAAACATCATATTTTTTTCGAATGCAATAAACCCAAGTTTAGTTGCATCATCAATAAAATTAACATAATAACGAGAGACACTAAAAGATGATACTTGATTTGGTCCCCATACATATGTATGCCCAAGATCTAACCTTTCACTCTTCTTTTATTTTCCGAGTCTAAGAAATCTAACTCTATTTTGTTTTCCATAAACACAAGGCTCACAAAAATCCAAATCAATTTAGATCTGGAAACAAATTTCTTTTGTGAAGTATCTGCATCCCCTTCTCACTCATGTGTCCAAGGCTATGATTCCACAGTTTTGTATCCACTCCTTTAGAAGCTAAATATATAGAAGAAATAGTATTACCAATACATAAATACAATGTACCTACCTTCTCTCGTTTTTATATCACCAGTGATTCTTTGGTGACCTTCCATTCCTTATCTGTAAATATAGATATACAACCTTCAACTTGCCAACTGCCCTGTTGAAATTGTATTTTTCCATAGACATGGAACATGTCTTATCTCTTTCAACAACCATTGGTTTCCATTCCTTTTCTTTATTTTTACCTTTCCCATCCCAACAATTTTGCATAGTGCATCATCACCCAAATGAACCTGTCCAAAATCACCTTCAACATAATCTAGAAAATGTTTCCTATGGGGTGTGGAATGAAATGAAGCCCCTGAATATACTACCCAAGACTCAGAAATATTATCTACAGAAATAATCAAAGCATCTTGTACAAAATCACCTGTTACATTTGCTTCCTGATTTTTCTCTTGTTGTCCATCTCTTTGTTTCTTTGGAGCTCTGTAGTCTTTCTTCAGATGTCGTTTCTTCCCACAATTACAACACTTTATCTTTCCCATTCTAGATTTGGATCTTCCCTTTCTAGAATTCATGTGGTTCCCTAATCCCTTTCCCCTATCCTTTTGTCTTCCCATGTTCTCCATGTTTAACGCATTAACTGATGTCTCACCTATGCTTTTCTATCACATTTCGTCACGAAGGATAACACCAAAAACATCATAAAATTTTAAAGTGTTTGAAACATAGACATATTTTCTTACATCCATGACCAAATCATTCTATATTTCTGGCAATGAGAACAATATTAGAAGATCCCTTACCTCATCATCAAAGTCCACTTTTACAGAACTTAGTCGATTAGTAACCGTATTAAATTCATTTAAATGATTTTTAACAGACCCAACTTCTGACATCTTCATATTAAATAATATCTTCGTTAGAAATACCTTATTGGACACCGAGGGTTTTTCATATAGTTTAACCAATGTGTCCATAATCTCCTTCATTGTATTTTCTTTTGAAATATTGAAAGCCACCAACCCTTCCAGGCTTAGTTGTATCATTCCTAGTGCCTTTCTATCAAGAACCTCCCATTCTTCATCCTTCATGGCCATCGGCTTCTTTTCTATTCCACCCAATGGTAGGAATAGATCCTTCTGATATAAATAATCTTCCATCTGCATCTTCCATAACTAGTAGTTTTGGCCATTAAATTTCTCAACCCTAAACTTTCCATCTTCCGCCATTGCTCCCGATCGAACCAGAAACCCTCTTTTCCTACGAGTTATCTTTCGATTTGATACTAGTTATAAAAACAGGATCGTGGAGCAATAAATTAAAAAAAATGCAGAAATAAAACACAGAATATACACAATACAATAGAGACACAGATATACGTGGTTCACCCAGTGTGGGCTACGTCCACCATATAAATTGCCAAGTCCTTCCTTTTTATTATCCAGCAAATGAATGGATACAACGTACAACACACCCATTGTAAATTCCTCTTCTTTCTCTCATAATCTCCTCTCTGAGAATACAATATTTGCCATGATACATAGCCGAAATACAATTCCCTCATAAAAGAGGCTTTCCTTCTAGGGAAAAAATCCCTAACATAACTTCTATCGTCAGATCTACGACCTTATAATTAACGGTCCATAATTACTATGAAATTATAATATACATTTACAAGGAAATTTTTCCTTCAAGGGCTTCGCCCTCGAACCCCCACAAGGGGGGAAATC
Source organism: Picea engelmannii (assembly GCA_009831015.1). NCBI lineage: Eukaryota > Viridiplantae > Streptophyta > Pinopsida > Pinales > Pinaceae > Picea > Picea engelmannii. The sequence continues at coordinate 300,190 of ML782698.1, forward strand.
CCCAGGTGGAGGAGTTTACAGTATACTGAGGTGTATAGTCTTCATGGGGTATAAACATGGCTGAAAACAAATACCTATAAAATAGGAATATAATCAGGCTCCAAAACCAACAGGATAGGTGGAGAAGGACTTACATCTAGAGGTCATATAGATCAAGGAGGAGAGAGAGAGAAGAGATAGTCGCAGGTGGGTTTCAATCATCAAAATCCACAGGGAAGTGTATGAACGTACAAATCTTGTTGTATGAGTTTTATGTACACATACGTGGTTCACAGTGTAGACAGTCACGTATATATGTGATTCACATAGGGATGAATCATGTATGCCTTGGGAAACATGTGGGTATATGGTCGTATAGTAGCAAAGGAGTTGTCAGGTTTGTCTACATTCTATAATTCTCTCAGTGGGACATTTTCCCTGTTATGGGAGCCCTAATTTGACCTTATTAAAAGCATCATTGGACTATTCCCCCCCCCTAGGGTTTTTCCAGGGGTTTATAACCGCAAATATTTGTGTTTATGTGTGCTTTTTTATGTTTTTTCTGCATGTTTAGTTGATTACTCATTTGTTCTTTTAGTAGATAAAGTGATTTTATTTTGATAATTGTTGGGTGTTGAGTAGAGGATGAATATCAACATGCTATTACAGCATACCAAGGGTTGAATCCACTAGAAAATCAACAAATTTGAACTTGGATAGTTGATTTCCTCATTTGCATTTGATGTCCAAACGTTCATCACTGAGAAAATTGTACTCTTAAACTACTAATCAATTAGTGTTTTGAATCGTAAAGATTGTAATTAACAACTAATTTTTAGTTTTATTCATCCTTGACTTTGGTAAGTGATTTTGTAATTATAATAAATATCATTAATGTCATGTTTTTGCAGGTTCATGCAAACAACTTCATCATAATCCCTTTAGTTTTGAATTATGACTTAGAGGATTGATAACATTTCGTAACTCATTATATCAATGGATGGTCTCATTACATGAACAATGTTGTGAAGAAGAGTCTTTATCCGACAATATCTAAAAACACCAGAGGGAAAATGAAAAGTGATAGGGGAAGCATCCAGTCCTATATAGGCAGAAGGAATAGAACCAACAAGGAACTTGGAGCCAATAATCTGGTTTCCTTTAAGGAAAGTGTTTTTGTAGCCACTATTATACAGGTACACTGAGCCAACCACCAAAATGAAAGTTCCCTTGCCTGCATGGAACAAATTATTCATTAAAATTAGGTATGAAGACTACCTTGAGTCGACATAACATAGTGACCCTACTATCAAGGAGATGGATGACATGGTTTTCCCAAATATTCATCATTCTTGGCTACATACAGTTGTATCAAGGGCACTGATTTTTCCTTGTATAGATGCACCATAATGGATTATCATCCATGATGATAGCAATAATTGTCTAATAAATGATGACATGGATAGTGTGTAGGGACATTTATTCCTTTTAAGATCAATAAATACTACAAGATACTAGAACTATATGTATTACTCAACACTAATTTTGTAACAACATCTCATAGACATCATGATGTAGGAAAAATTGTGGCTAACTAGTGGAAAGAGATCAAGAAATACTCCAACTAGTCCTTAGGGTGGTATGATGTGATGGGTTTATGGGAACCTTACATGTACATTGTAACACCTCATTTCCCCTAGTTTTAAATATAACTATATTGGCCAAGAGACTATGGAAAACTCAATATGTCTGAATGCTTGATTTGATGGACCTTTGTATAAAAGGTTAATGAATGTGAATTCTGTTATTTACTAGAAAATGGATAAGTGTTTCATAACTGTTGGAAGGGGGGTGTGCTAAGAGAGACCACAAATGATATGAAAGAGATGGTGAAGGGGACTAGGAATGGTTGTGTTAACCTCCACCAAACCATTACTTTGTTGGATTTAATTTCTCAGGATCATAACACCCCTCTGACCCAGGAATGAATTACAGTCAAGCTGGTAGGTGGGAAGACCTCCTCAATAGTTAATGAGGGGATGAGGTAGACCTCCCATCTATAAGGCTTCCAAACCTGACCATGGACTGGGAATTTGAGGCACATGAAATCTTGTTGAGGAAGGCAAGAAAGGAATGCATGGTGGGAAGAGGAAGGCCTACGAAGAGTGCAACGAGGAGAGACTAAGCTCTTGGGTTCGAGGAAGAATTGGAAAATAGAGTGAGTTTTGATTGCAGGAAATAGAGACTGATTCAAGAGAAGGAGAATCACCTTCATCCCTATCTATGGCTGAGTTGGGAGAAGGAGAGTAACCTTCATCCCTATCTATTACTGATCTGGGAGGAGGAGAGTAACCTTTGTCGCTAACTTCCATTGAGACAGAACAAACGATTCAATCTCAAATCATCGTGGCCTAGCTCGGGGATGGCTAGTGATAAATCCGTTAGGAGTGAATGATGCTATGGTTGGGTGGAAACAGACACCCCTTTCAGCAGTTGCATAACATCTTCTGGTTATGATAAGTGTTGTCATGATTTGTGCTTTGAAATGGAATAATGAATGAAGGCATGTATGTATACATTTAATATTGGCCTCTATATTGACTAATCAAGTGATGTGTATGTATTTATCTCCTTGAGGACTTATGCTTCTACTTGATTTCCATGTGCTCCAGTTTAACCCTCGAAGGTGTTTTCCCCAGGGAATTACCTCATAGTTCCAGAGTTGGAGAAATCCTTTTAGCAATGTTACCATCTCGATAATTCCATGAGATTACCCCACCCTATTTCATAACTTAAAGTTATGTGAACTAGGAAGGCACTTCCTTCAAACCAGTAGTCTAAGAGACCTTAGGCTCGCGCCCATGGAATTAACCAAATATCAGTTAAGAGTAGAGCTTATAGCTTGAGATTCATCAAAGGGTCCAGATGACCAGGGTCTAGGAACCCTGCTCTAAGTCCGAAAGGATCTATCTCTTGATGGATTTGGAGCTTCGGGAGCTAGAAGTCTTGCGATTTCAAAATTCACAACCGTCAAAATTACCCAAATGTCGGATTTGCGAAAGGTTGTGAGTCATTGATCTGTGGAGTCCATTGGGCCCCTTCTCGATCGTCAGATTGTCTAGTGGAAGGTTTCACGTATGGTACTTCGGTGAAGTTCCACTTCGGGAGGATGGATATGCTATAGCATCAAACTCCCCAAACATCGAAGTTATGAAGTGATGGAGAGTTGTAGATTTATGGGAGATCCTTAGGAGCCCCTCCTACCATCCGATCATTCAAGAGAAGGGAACCGCACATGGTACTTTGAAAAAGTCCCACTTTGGGAAAATGGAGTGGCAGTGAAGCCAAACCCTTGAAGGCTGAAGTCATGAAGTCACCAGGACCGTTGATCTGGGGATCCTTCAAGTTCTCTCCTAGCTGTCGGATCTACGGCAAAATCATCCCAACATTGACTGCTTCGGGAGAAAAGGGATGTTGTAACGTCGAAAACCCCCGAAGGCCAAATTTATGAAGTAATGAGGATTGTCGATCCTCGGATCCTTCAGGATCCCTCTCAATCGTCGATATTCAAGGGAGGCATGGCGCTATATCCTTTAGTTTAGAGACTGGGCACTCCAAAGAATTTGAGGTGTGGTGTGTTGATAAGCTCTGAAGCCCGAAGTAATAGGAGTCATCGATTTGAGGATGCTTTGGGACTTTTCCCCACCATCAAATATAGGTTGTGGTCAGACAGACGCTGACCTACTCTGGGAACAAACTGGAGATTACATGGAAAAATACCTGAAGGCCGAAACAATGAAGTGATGGGAACCATTTATTTGAGGGCATGTTGTATCCCTCCCTGAATGTTGGATCTACCCCATGGTCAATTCAACATTGACTAATTCAGGAGAAAGGAGGAGTTTGCATTGCAAAACTTCCAAACATCGAAGCCCAAAGTGACAAGAGTCATCAATTTGAGGATGCTTCGTGACTCTTCCTAACCATTAGATCTAGGTTGTGTTCAACTTGGCGCTGACCAACTTCGAGAGAAAGGAGGAGTTTGCATCGCAAAACTCCTGAACGACGAAGCCCAAAGTGACAAGAGTCGTTGATTTGAGGATGCTTTGGGACTCTTCCTAACCGTCATATCTAGGTTGTGGCCATCCCAACGCTAACCAAATTCGGGAGAAAGGAGGAGTTTTCATCGAAAAACTCCTGAACGTCGAATGCCCGAAGCGATAAGATTCGTATATCTATCGATCTACATGTCGAGATCTCGACCTTGATATCGGAGGTTTGTTAGAAAGCTGTCAGTCTAGAGTGACGTGGTGTAGTGATGTCACCCAAGGTGATGTGGACCCATGATAGACGTGCCACATGTCACCTGGATTTGTATGTATCACATATCCTATATACCTATTGGAACGTGACATGTGTCACCCCCGATGAGGGCACGTGTCACCCCTGACCCTTCCATGTATCAACTCATTGTACGTGCCCACCTAGCCAAAGGGGTTCATGAAGTGACCGAAACTCTGGGAGTCCGAGACTTCAGGACTTGGAGGGTTTGAGGTGTAGTATGGTAGAGAGACCAAAAGGCCCAAAGGCTGGAGCCATGTGGAAAGCTTACAGGACTTTGGAAGTTTAGAACTTTGGGTGGTCTCATCCATAGATAGAAAAGAGGTGGGAAGCGTCAAATTCCTCCACAACTGATATATGAGAAAGAGATTAAGTCCATTCATGGGATTAGATGATGGATGGTCTTCCACCGTGGAGGAAGGAACTTAGAAACAACATTTGTGAGGTGGATCCATGTGGCTGCCACGTGGACCTCAACAAATGAACACCTGAAGAACTTTGGAAAGACATAACTTGCAACCTAAAGCTCATATTTGAGCCTGGTAGTAGTCCATAGAACACTACGGGTGAGTAGAAGAGGATAAAGACCTCAGATAGAGGATCTGAGATGTTAAGGAGAGCAAAAGTTTGATTCCCCATCCCTAGTAAAGTTACTCAGGGGTCGAGTGCGTTACAAATTGGTATCGGAGCATGGTTACAACACTTGGCCTACTTGGGCTCATGGACGAGTTCCTTAAAAACCATGTTTAAATAAATATTAAGGGTGACACCCTACCTTACTTCTTTCCTAAAGAGTCTGGTTAAAATTTTACTGAACAAAAGAACGAAAACTTTCTACGGTGTGTGTGTATTTAAGAAATATGAATTGTGTGTTGTTCATGAACTAATGGATTGTTAGATAACAGTAAGTGTTTTGGCAACACTCAAGAAGTCAGTAAATCACGGGAAACTACAAGCATAAAGGATGGCGACGTGCCATGAAGTGAGGGATGGTTGTTAGAAAAACAAGATCGCGGAGCAATAAAATAAAAAAAATATGGAAATAAAACACAGAAGATACATAATACAATAGAGACACAGATATACATGGTTCACCCAGTGTGGGCTACGTCCACCAGAGAAATTTCCAAGTCCTTCCTTTATTATTATCCAACAAATGAAGGGATACAACCTACAACACACCTGTTGTAACTTCCTCTTCATTCTCTCATAGTCTCCTATCTCAAAATACAATATTCACTCCCATCCTTAGCCACAATACATTTCCCTCATAAAAGAGGGTTTCCTTCTAGGGAAAAAAACCCTAACATAATTTCTACCATTAGATCTGCGACCTTATAATGAACAATCCAGATTTACAATGAAATTACAATATACATTTACAAGGCAATTTTTCCTTTGGGGGGTCGCTTGCCCCTAGACCCTGCAGAGGGGGTAATCCCCCTCTGCACTCCCCCACATGGAAGAGTGTACATTCTTCTGGGGTGTAAAGTCTTCATGGGGTATAAACATGGCTAAAAACAAAGACCTCTGAATCTGGAAGATAGTCGGGCTCCATAACCAACAATGGCTCCCACAATAGAGACGAAGAATTTGATGAGAGGAGGGCAGTGGAGACCCCTCTGAATATCATTGAAATTGTAAGGAGACTCATGTTTGAATTACAGATTTGCAAGGCCGACAACAAGATATTGATAAAGGAGAAAGAAAAACAAACAAAAATTAATGCAGTCTTGTTGCAGAGGTTATCCGATATACAGAGGCAGCTACAACATGGACCTACAACCAATCATGTATACCGGTGACATATGGAGAGAAGTCAAATCCCACCTAAGATACGAAAACATGGCCCCATAAGTGGTCACACTCAAAGGATTACCTTGAGGAAGGCCCAACCTGGAGGCAGGGGACACTCATCGAGAGAGTCCTATGGAGAGGAAGATGGCAACCCCAAGGGGTCTTCTAGTAGCAAGACTAACTCACATTCTCAAAGGAAAGGAAATAAGCGAAAACATTCAAAAAGTCGTGATCCTGAAGAGTTCAAGAAATCCAAACCACCCTCTTTCGATGGAGAGATTAAGAAAGGGGAAGAGGTGGAAGCTTGGCTTTTTAATTTAAAGAAGTACTTCAGAGTTCATGACTACTCTAAAAACTTGAAGGCTCGAATAGACCTATTCAACCTAAATGGAAAGGCTTCCATTTGGTGGGAAGACCTAAGGAATGTGAAAGGATTCCATGAGAAGGAATTATCATGGAAACAATTTAAGAAACACTTCAAGAAGAAGAGTAGTTCGGGATTCAAGAAGAAGGGGTTTAAATCCTCAATATTTAAGAAATATGGGAAGGAATATAGTATGATCCTTCCTGTTCGAAGTGTGAATCAGAAAAATTTCCCCTCCATGAGTGGAAATAAACCTTTTGGAGCAACCCCAAAAAAGACTAATAACCCAAAGAGAAAACCCTTGAAATTTTGGGGTTGTGGAGAAGAACATCTGTTGAGGAGTTGTCCACGCGGACAATAGGACAGTAGGAGAGCCTACAACATCCAAGAAGCTACCATAGTCAATGATGTGGCTAGGATCATGCCACATATTTATGTAGCCCAGAATAATAACCAAGCCGACCACCAAGCCTCAGTGGTGGAGATGGAAGGTATGATTGCCATTCGTCTAGTTTGTATTCTAATTGACCCTGGTTCTAATTTGAGTTATGTGGCCCTTAAGACTATTGATAAGTGTAAACTACAACCAGTTAGACATGTTAAGCCATGTTTGGTACAACTATCCATGTGAACCAAAATAAAAATAGTTGAGGTCATACTAGCTTGTAAATCCATTATGGATGGATTTCCCACCCAAGTGACCCTTAACATACTTCCCCTAGGATCTTATGACTTGTTGATTGGTATGAACTAGTTAGCTACTTTTAAAACTAAGCTGGAATTTTACCATAAAACTTTAGAATGTGTAAATGAAGAAGGGAGAAAAATAACCCTCCAAGGGATTCAAAAGCCTGTCTTAGTGAGACGAATATCAACCCTTCAAATGAAAAAGTATTATAGAAAGGGATGTTCCCTATAAGAAATATAGGTGTTAAAAACTGTTGAGGATGAAAAACCAAACATAGAGGACCACCCCATATTAAGAGAATATAAATACATGTTTCCAGAAGAGGTATCGATTCTACCTCCGAGAAGAAACATTGACTTCTCGATAAAACTTGCACCAGGAGCAGTGCCAATATCTAGGATGCCCTATAGGATGAATACACCAGAGCTAGTCGAGCTCAAGATACAGCTAAAGGATATGATGGAAAGAGGCTACATATGACCTAGCATGTCTCCATGGGGAGTACCATCCTTGTTTGTGAAAAATAAATATGGCACACTCCAACTATGCATAGTCTATAGACAACTCAACAAGACAACCATAAAGAACAAGTATCCCTTACCAAGAATCGATGACTTGTTCGACCAATTAAGGGGTGACTCCATTTCCTCAAAGATTGACTTAAGGTTTGGATACCATCAATTCTGAATCAAGGATGAAGACATCCACAAAAAAACCTTCAGGACAAGGTATGGTCACTATGAATTTGTGGTGGTACCATTTGGATTAACCAATGCTCCCACCACTTTTATGTGCTTGATGAATAATGTACTCAACAAATTCCTAGAAAAATTTGTGTTGGTTTTCATTGATGATATCCTAATCTACTCCAAGAAAAGAGAATAGAATGAAGAACATCTTAGACTTGTACTTCAAGTACTAAGAGAGCATCATCTCTACGCTAAGTTTAGCAAGTGTGACTTTTTCCAGAAGCAAGTCCATTACTTAGGCCATGTTATTTCTAAAGGAGTGGCAGTAGACCCTGACAAGATCAAGTCTATCATGGAATGGCCTACTCCAAAGGATGTATCTGATATCATATCCTTTATGGGATTAGTGGGATACTATAGAAGGTTTATAAAAGGATTTTCCAAGATTGGTTGTCCAATCACTTCCCTTCAAAAAAAGGGGGTTAAGTTCACTTGGACATCAGAATGTGAAGAAATATTTCAGAAACTGAAATACCTTCTAACCCATGCACCCATGTTGAATATTGCATACCTTGATAATGACTTCCTTGTGTGTACAGATTCCTACAAGGAAGGACTCAAAGGAGTCCTTATGCAAGAAGGGCATGTAATTTTCTACGAATCCAGAAAATTGAATGAGCATGAAATCAATTATGTGACCCATGATCTAGAATTGGCTTCCATAGTGCATGCTTTAAAAATGTGGAGGCATTACCTCCTGGGTATGAGATTTTTACTTATGACATACCATTGTGGGTTGAGGCACCTATTTTGATCCAAATGGATGTCAATGGTCTCCCACCTATTCCAACTCGTTCATTTTGGCAGTTTTCCAGTTTAGCAGTTTTTTTACTGTTCTGGATTTTATGAGAAGAATGAAATCAATACAGATTATTAAAAGATGCTTAACACAGAATAACAAAGATACAGTAAAATTGGTTTTCTATTCAATAAGGAAATAAGCTAAAACTGTAAATGCAGCGGAAAACAAGCTTGTTGGAATGGTCATGGCTTATCTCTAAGAAGAGATGTGACGGTTGCACTCATTCAAAAGAAGATGATTAAAATGAGGCTCTGAAGGAATTTTTACAATAAACAAGAATTTCAAAAACCCTAGACATACAAAAACCTAACCCTAGGATATGAAGTGTCAAAAGTCATGTGGGCCCCATTTGGGTAAGTTAGTATATCAACTTCCCAGGGTCGTAACTTTTGCATACGATCTTCGTTTTAGGTGCATGATAGCCCGTTGGAAAGGTCTAATCGATCATTACACATTTTTCTATTATCTATCAAAGGTCATTTTTTTATTGCGGTGAGACCTAAAAAGGTTGTTTAGGGACTCAAAACAACCCCACAAGTCAGGGACCCGAAAACTAGGAAAAAGAACTACCAAACTGGAAAACTGCCAAAATGAACCAGTTGGAATAGGTGGACGGCCACCGACAGAGCTCAACCCTGAATGCATGCAACAGGCATCAAGTGATCATATTGTGGACATATAGATCAAGGGCACCTGACAACAAAGGATCCAGCTTTATTGAGTTTTCAAATCAGGACAACTCCTGCACCAAGGCAAGTGGCTCACGCAAGGCCAAATTCAACAGAAATTTCCTCATTTGATGGGGGAACTCAATGCAATGGAGACATTTTATTCCTAAAGGGGTAGGATATATCCAGATGGATTTTGGTGGCTTCCCACCTATTCCAACTGGTTCATTTTGGCAGTTTTCTAGTTTGGCAATTTTTTTTCCTAGTTTTCGAGTCCCTGACTTGCGGGGCCATTTTGAGGCCCTGAACAGTTTTTTTAGGGATCTCCACAATCAGAAATGACTTTTGATAGATAGCAACAAAATGTGTATTCCTCGGATAGAACTTTCCAATGGGCTATCGTGCACCTAAAACAAATATCATATGAAAAAGTTATGACCCCAGGAAATTGATGTACTAACTTACCCAAATGGGGCCCACATGACTTTTGGCACTTCATCTCCTAGGGTTAGGTTTTTGGATGTATAGGGTTTTTGGCATTCCTGTTTAGTGTAAAAATGCCTTCATAACCTCATTGTAATCATCTTCTTTCAAATGAGCGCAGCCATCACATATCTTCTTAGATATAACCCGCCACCATTCCATCAAGCTTGTTTTCCGCTGCATTTTATAGTTTTATCTTATTTCCTTATTGAATAGAAAACCAACTTTATTTTATCTCAATTATTCCGTGTTAAGCATCTTTTAATAATTTGTATTCATTTCGTTTTTCTCATAAAATCCGGATCATGTTTTCTCAACCAAAACTCAATGCTAGACAAGCTAGGTGGATGGTTCTCCTTAGTGAGTTTGATTTCAAAATCAAACACATCAAAGGAAAGGAAAATAGAGTGGTTGATTCTCTTAGCGTAAGTGTGAAAACGATTCACCTGGAAGTGGTAAGCACCTGTGAAACGGATGTCAGGGAAAGAGTTAGGAATGCATAAGAAATAGATGTGTTCTTCAAGACCGTGACCTCATACCTAAGGCAAGAGCCTACATGGATAAAGTATGAAGGCTATCAGATGCTCGATGAAGACTTGCTAAATTACATAAAAAGATTGTATATCCCAAGTTGTGATGACTTTAAGAGGTTCATAATGGATGAACTGCACAAGAGAGCATATACTAGTCATCTAGGTTATCAAAAAATGATCACGACCACTACGAAAAAATTATATTGGCCTAGATTGAAAACAAACATAGCTGACTATCTAGCTAAGTGTCTAGAATGCCAACAAGTTAAGGCAGAACACCGGCACTCAGTAGGGTTGTTACAACCTCTACCAATTCTAGAATGGAAATGGGAACCATCTCCATGGATTTCATTACTGGAATACCAAAATTGGCAGAGAAGAATGATGCCATCATGGTAGTGGTGGAAAAATTGACCAAGTCTACTTAATTCGTTCATGTCAAGTCAACTTGCAAGGTAATAAATATTTCCAACATCTTCATGAAGGAGATATTCAGACTACATGGCATGCCTAAGGAGATTATATCCGACAGAGACAAAATTTACTTCAAGCTTTTGGAAGTCTTTAATGGCTGGTTTTGAGCCTAAATTGTTGTTTATCATATCCTATCACCCTCAAACTAATGGATAGACAGAAAGAGTAAACCAGATATTAGAAGAAATGTTAAGGATGCATGTAATGCATCAGCCTAAGAAGTGGGAAGACTACCTGCCATTGGTAGAATTTTCCTACAACAATGGTTATCAAGAGTCCTTGAAGATGAGCCCTTTTGAATCTCTCTATGGTAGACAGTGGAATATTCCAATCAGCTAGAGTAATCCAGTGGATATAATTACAATTAGACCCGACATGCTGGAAAAAAATGGAACTGTTAATTATTTTGGTTGGTTGTCATTGATGTCAACCCTTGAAGAAAGTCTAGTAGAAAATTTCAGTAGCACAAAGGTTTGGGTAATGGACCCAAGTTTGTTTGATGGATAATAGTATGAGTTTTGATATATTTTCAAGTAATAATATTCTATATAGATAGTACATTTCATGCCATTTCTTGTGGTATGTGGAACGTCACATAACTCCTCACGGTTAGAGAGTTATGGCCATGTCAAGTTGGAGAACCCTCATGAGTCATCTAGCAGCCCCAAAAGGTCAAAGTAGTCAAAGTGGTTTAAGAGATTTTAGAAGGTAAATAATAAAGTGAAGTGATGAGTATATTATAAGTCAAACTGAATACAAAAGAAATTATTTAAATAATAAAGTTAATGGAGAAATTACTAAGTGGACAAGTGGTTGGAAGTGGGTTATCCCTAAAATAAGGAAAGTGGTTTAATATGGTTAGAAGGTAACCCATTGAGGTAAAGTGAAGTGATGAGTGTACTATAAGTCAAAGTGGATACAAAATAAACTATTTAAATAATAAATCTAATGGATAAATTACTAATTGGATAAGTGGTTAGAAGTGGGTTAACCCTAAAATAAGGAAAGTGGGTTAAGATGGTTAAAAGGTAACCCCTTGAGGAAGCTACATGAAAGCATAAATAAGAGGCAAGGCTCTCTCATTTTAATCACACTTGGGAATAATGAATATATACAGGTGACTGGGGTAACCAAAGGATATCTAAGCCGAATTTTAGAGGGAAGGTGAAGTAAACAAGGTCGAAATTCAAGGGAGGATAAATTCTTTTGATGATGCTTTCTAAGGTATGTTATTTACAGGTCATCTCACCATTTTCACAATAAATTCTTTTATAGAATGATTCAGACCATGAAACTGGGAGGAAATTGAGGAAACATATCCAAGTATCTTTGATACAAATTTCATCTTGTGGGTCGTTGTAATTTTTGATTCACATGCTGCAGAAAATAGGGTTTGTGGCTATTCTTGAAACTAGTCTAAAACAGGTGTTTCGGGGAAAAATGTCATAAATTCTTCATAACAGATCCAAATTCAGTAAGACCTGATTTATTAGTTATAGTACAGTCTGTAGTATTCTGTGTACAATTTTTATATCCATACAACAAATATTTTGTGCAGGGCATGCTCTACAAGTTCTCTCTCTAGAATAAGGAAGAATTCAACAAGGTATGCCATTTTTGCTATAACTCCTTTTCTGAGAGGTTCCAGGTAGTGAAATTTGGAGGAATTACATAAAAGACATTGAAGAAGATTGTGTACCATTTTCAGATCTTTATTCATTACAAGTACACAGTTATGATTATTGCAAGTTAGGGTTTTTGACTAATCCAAAATTAGTCATGTGAGACTAACGTAAAGTTTGATGAAAATGCTAGTCTCTTGTTGTTAAAGTTAAGGAAGGTTTGCAGGTATGTGATCATATACACTAGGTCTATTACAAAGATATAAATCAGATTTTGATGATGAAATTGATGAGGACTTTTGGTTGAGGTACATGTAGGGTACATGGTTGAGACAAGTAGTTGATGAGTTGGCACATACATGAGGTGTATAGTTGATGATGTTGGTACATCTTGATGAGTCATATTTTATGTGTATTCGATGCATGATTGGTACATATTTGGTGCATGGTTGTTGCACTCGTTGATGGTACAAGTTGAGGTACAGGTTGGTGCATGGTTGATGCACTTGTTTATGGTACATGTTGATTACAGGTTGTTTGGTACAGGTTGATGCATGGTTGATGCACTTTTTTATGTTACAGGTTGATTACAAGTTGATTGGTACAGGTTTACAGTATTATATCTCATAGTGATAGTGTGACAGTGGTTCCATCATTCTACTTCTACATTAGGGCGGATGCATGGGGCAAGGACAGGTGGTTGTAGCCACCTTCCGGTTGTATCTGAAGAACATAGGGGGTTGTAGCCTCATTCTGGCTATAGCCAGAGAATTGGGGAGTTGAAGCTTCCCTCAAGTTGTAGCCTAAGAAACTAGGGGGTTGGATCCTCCTTCCAGTTGCAGCTAGAAAACAAAGAAATTTGGTGCTTCCAATGAATATAATTCTTCAAGACATATAATAAAAATAATTATATGGTTTTCTCTTTCTTTGGGTTTCCACGTAAAAACATTGGTGTACTGTGTATGTGTGTAATTTCGCATTTGTTCATTGTTTATTTACTCTGCAATTATTGGATGATAATGCTACATTGATATAACACTTTCATTTTATGGTGAAAAAGGATTAAATTTATCTATTACCGATTCACCCCCCATCTTAGTAATCCAAAAAGAACAATAAGTAATTCAGATTAAGAAAAATATGAAAACTGATCAGGATAGACAGAAGTGTTTCGCCGATAGAAAGAGAACTCCCAGAGAGTTCAAGACAGGATACCTTGTGTATCTCAGAGTTAGGCCCAAGAAGATTTCTTTGAGAATGGGAGCTTGTGACAAGTTGGCACCTCGGTATTGTGAACCCTTTGAAGTATTAGATAGAGTGGAACCTATATCCTATAGGCTAACACTCCCTCCCACAGTAAAGGCACATAATGTTTTCCATGTTTAATTATTGAAGAAATATGTACATGATTCTAATCATATAATTGATTGGTTTGTGATCCAGGTAGATTCGGAGGGAGAACTCCTGCCAGAACCTCAATGCATACTAGACAGGAAGGAAACCTCACTCAGGAACCTAAACATTGCACAGGTCAAGGTGCAGTGGAAACACTTTGGCTTAGATGAGGCTACGTGGAAAATGGAGGATGCCATGAGACAGGCATATCATTTTTTGTTTACTTATGTATATACAAAGCATATTTATAGATAGAACATTGAGAACGATGTTCCTTTAAGGGGGAGAGAATTGTAACACCCTATTTCCCCCAGTTTTTAAATATAACTATATTGGCAAAGAGACTATGGAAAACTCAATATGTGTGAATGTTTGATTTGATGGACCTTTATATAAAAGGTCAATGAATGTAAATTTTGTTATTTACTAGAAAATGGATAAGTGTTGCATGACTGCTGGAAGGGGGGTGTGCTAAGAGAGATCGTGAATGCTATGAAAGATATGGTGAAGGGGACCATGAAAGGTTGTGTTAACCTCCAGAAGACTAGTACTTTGTTGGATTTAATTTCTCAGGATCAGAACAACCCTTTGACCCATGAATGAATTACAGTCAGGCTAGTAGGTGGGAAGACCTCCTCAAGATTTAATGAGGGAATGGGGTAGACCACCCATCTGTAAGGCTTCCAGACCTGACCACGAACTGAGAATTTGGGCCACACGTAATATTGTTGAGGAAGGAAAGAAAGGAAGGTGTGGTGGGAATAGGAAGGCCTGCAAAGAGTGGAGAGAGGAGAGACTAAGCTCTCAGGTTCGAGGAAGAACTAGAAAATAGAGTGAGTTATGATCGCAGGAAATAGAGACTGAGTCGGGAGAAGAAGAGTAACCTTCATCCCTATCTATGACTGAGTCAAGAGAAGGAGAGTAACCTTCATCCCTATCTATTACTGAGCCAAGAGAAGGAGAGTAGCCTTCATCCCTAACTTTCACTGATCCAGGAGAAATGATTCAATCTCAAAGCATTGTGTCCTAGCTTGGGGGTGGCTAGTGGTAAATCCATTAGGAGTGACTGAGCCAATGGTTGGGTGGAAACAGGCACCCCTTTTAGTAGTCACATCACATCTTATGGTTCTGATAAGTGTTTTCATGCTTTGTGCTTTGAAATGGAATAATGAATGAATGCATGTATGTATACATTTAAGATTTTCCTCTGTATTGACAGATCAAGTGATGTGTATGTATTTATCTCCTTGAGGACTTATGCTTCTGCTTGATTTTCCATATGCTATAATTTAACCCTCGAAGGTGGTTTCCCCATGGATTTACCTCACAATTCCAAATTCAGAGCAAGCCTCTTGGCACTACTACCATCTCGGTAATTCCATGATATTAAGCCGCCCTGTTTCAGAACTTAAAGTTCTGTGAACTAGGAAGGTGCTTCCTTCACACCAATAGCCTAAGAGACCTCAGGCTTGCACCCACGACCTTAAGAGAATCTCGGCTAAGAGTAGAGATTATAGCCCGATATTCATCAAAGGGTCCATATGAACAGGGTCTAGGAACCCTACACTAAGTCCGAAAGGAGCTAGCTCTTGATGGCTTCGGATATTCAGGAGCTCAAAGCCCTGGGATGTCAAACTTCACAACCATCAAAATTACCCGAATGTCAGAGTCGTGAAGGGTTGTGACTCATTGATCTGGGGATTTTTTTGGGGGCCCTTCTTGATCATCAGATCGTCTAGTGGAAGGTTTTGCATATGGTACTTCAACAAAGTTCCACTTCAGGAGGATGGAGATGCTATAGCATCAAACTCCTCAAACGTCGAACTTACGAAGTGATGGAGAGCCGTAGATTTGGGGGAGATTGTTAGGATCCCCACCTACTGTCTGATCATTCAGGATAAGGGACCCACACATTGTTGGCCCTTGACCAAGTTTTTGGAGATTTTTGGTCGTGTTGACCTATTTTGGGACTTCGATAGCATGTCAAAGACGGAGCATAAGACGAAGTAGAGATCGTGGGATCTCGGCCCCTTTTTGGGTCCTTTTTGGGATTTGGGAATATGTAATGGGTATGGGATGTCAGCCCATGGGTTTACCCATGATTAGGCCTGATTTATATGTATAAATAGAAGGCTAGGCAATGTAAGAAGGGGAGAGAGAGAGAGAGTGTGTGCAAGTTGGCTAAGTGCTAAAAGTTGGATCTGTGTGATCAAGAATTGTAAGGCTTTGTGCATATTGTGTGAGACTTGCAGAGCTAAGTGCAAGTCATTGTAAGAGACTGTGAAGGGATTTGTGTTGTAATGCAAGGAAGGAGGATCTAGTGAGCTACACAGATCTCTTGTCCCATGCGGAGTAGGGTTTTTGTGGCTCTATGCATGTAGATGACTGATTGAAGATAATAAAGAAGAATAGTTGGTGGACATATCCCCAGGGTGGGGGTGATCCACGTAAATACTGTGTTATTCTACTCTGTGCGATGTTCTGATGTATTTATGTGTTATTTTCTAAGTGCTTGATAGAGATAGATAGATAGATTTGTTTATGCTTTGTTCTTATGATGAATCTAGATGTTATATATGATATAGGTGAATGTGCTTAGTGCTTGAATCTGCTAGATCTGATCCATTTCTTTATGCTAAGTGCTTAAATACATTAGATCAGGGTGAATGTTGTGATCCTCTATTTTACCTACAAAGTAGACATTGGTTAAATAATAACGAAATGACTGTGCTAAGTTCTCTATTAAGTGTTATAATCACATATCTGTGTCCCATCTAAGGTTTTAGACACCTGAGTCATGCAACCACCCCTACCTCTACCTTGGGTGAGACTTCATCTACTTCATAGGTGTTTTCAAAAGGGCTGCTAGTTAGGGTTTTGTTGGTGCGTTGTTGTAGCGTTGAACCCTGGGTCTACCCCTGTTCCAACAAATGGTTCAGTTGTCAGGACCTGAAACTGTGATTGCTGGGAACTGAGGAAGAAGAAGCTTTGTGCAAGGATCTGACCTGAAATTCTAAAAGCTCTGTGTGTAGATTTGTTTCTCTAGTGTGAAATACTCTACTTAGTTTGACGAGTTCTTTGCTAAGAAAAAGAAATCCAACTTGAAGAAAAGAGATAAGATTTGAAAGCTTTGTGCTCTGAGAAAGGAAAAAGTGAGACTTTTTTATTAAAATAGGTAAGATTAGAAATCTTTGTGCTCTGATAAAGGTAAGAATATTGAAAAGTTCCAGATCTTAAAGTTCTATGCTCTGTAGAAGTAAGATAAGTAGAAATTTTTGTTTCAAAAGTATGGATCTAGGTATGTTTGATAGATTCTATCCTAGCTTGAAAACTAGGGTATTAATAGATGAAAGAAGATTTGATATGACTAGATCTGATAAGAATAGTGAAAAATATGTTATACCTATGCATAGAAAGAATGTTTGGACTAATAAGTGTATGCAGGATCCTAGAAAGAAATGTTTGAAGGTTAACTACCATGATCCTAGTGCGCAGTGTAGGAAAGGTTGGGGATCATTTAAAAGAAAGAGAGGACTAACCCTCTATTACAGTTGCAGAAAACCGGAACATATTGCTAAGGAATGTCCTAGGACAAGACCCAGTTGTCTTTGTTGCAAAGCTATGGACCATGAAGTATTGGATTGTCCTAGAATGATTGCTAAGCTTAAAGAAATGAACATGAGACAAGAAAACCCTAAGGTAGATCCAAAAACTAAGATTATGATAGAATCCCAGAAAGAATTAGAGAAAGTATTGTTACAGATGAAAGAAACCCTAAATGACCACTGACATGTCAGATTATCAGAGATCTTCAAAGAAAAAGAATGCCTTGAAGCAAGAATAGGATACTTCGACATTGACTGTGTTCTAGATAAGGAAACACAGGTGAATATCAGGACAAAGAGAACTTGGGAAGCTATAGGGAGGCCTATTATGATTCCTTCCTTAGGAGGAATAGGATTATTCAAAGGAAAGCTGATAAACCTATGTGGAAAGCTCATTCAGATTATTTTGACAGAGGAATATTTTGAGATTACTAGATTTATTGAAAACAATGCCCCATTTACCATGCTACTAGGAAAACCTTGAATTGAAAGAGATCAGGCCAGAAGGAAAGAATAAGAAGAAGATTTAGAGCAGAAGAAGAAAGAGTTAAAAGAATTCATGACTAGAAGGATCGCACACTTGATTGAAGAATAGAAGAACAGATCGAAGTTATTTAACACCAGAGACCCGGATGTCAAAGTTGCAAGAACACTGGAAGACCCACAGAAGATTGAAGTACCTATTCCAGATAAAGAAGAAGGATCACCCTCGAATCTTGTGAAAGAATCTCAACAGTACGAAGTACCTATGCCAAAAGAAGATATGAATCAGAATGGAAAAAGGCCTACCGAGACGAAGCTCACTGGGAAGAAGGCTAGAAAGCTAAGTAAGAAGAGAGCTAATATCGACAAGTTGTAGAAGGTTCCAGAGGAAACTTTGCAGAAGAGAAATTTGAAAAATTGGAGCTTCGTCGAGATATCAGAACAGTGACACATGGCACTTCACCATGACGAAGAAATATAGTCATTGGGGACATTATAACCATTGAACCAATGCTCTGAATGGGTAGAAAGACATTTATGGATAGAGAGCTCGCCATTCGACTGTTGGGACCACGCCATAATGGACAGAACAAAGTTAATGAAGGCTTCATACCTATTGCAAGCGACTCGTTGCTGAGTTACCTATTTATCCCGTCACGCCATGCAACGAGAACACTTTTTCCAATCATGAATTTGAGCTCGCAAACTTGTTGATTTTACACAGTGGTCATTATGCTATTGCCCTCTATCCTCTTGCAGTGTCTAATTTACCCTCCAAACTCAATATTTTTAACCCCAAGTGTGTATGTCGGATGAGTTGAGCGCTGCCGAGAAAATTGTTGAAGAATTTTTGATCGACCTCATGACTGAGAGAGTCCTGTCGATGTCTATAGGTGTACAAGCATCATCGACGAGAGGACTTCTAGCCTCTTCATCCACTACTCGCAGAGCCAAACCATCCTGTCCATCTGATGAAAAGTAAACCAAGCACAGGGATGATCTAGCGAATGCCAAATTGATCCTGAGTATATTACCCGCCTATATTCCACCTCTAAGAGGTGTAGTAAATCAAGACAATGTGCCCAGGGATTTTGAATACACCTTGGTTACGACGTACCTCCTGAAGGGGATACGCACAGTTCGAGCAGACCAAGATAAGATTGCAGCATTGAATTTTAGTGACTTCAACCTTAGAGATCACAAAGTCTATAACATGCTCACCCCACATAAGTACCTGACCAGAACTAAGGGGAAGAATTCGAAGATAATCCCCCAGTCGTGGACTATGAACCTCGCGTAGTCCACCCTGTTGAATGTCATGAATATATCTCTCTTTGGATGACACCAGGAGGTGAATGCATGTGTCAAGTTGTTGTTTTCTTGTTACCATGGAGGTTATTTGTGGCTAAACTGACGTATAACAGTTGATCCAACGTTGATCAATCGTATCACGGGCTTAAGTATGCAAGGACCTGACCCACAGGAGTTTTACCCAGGAAAATCCATGGATCGCGCTCTAACACAGAATATCAAGGACACTTATGGCGATGTCGAGAAGGGAACGCGAGGCTACAAGGTAGATTCTATCCAGAGTGGCATAGTGTGTCTTTCCTGTCAGTTCATTGGAGGGAATTTAGTGTGAAAGAACCGACCCACCCAAGTCACCGGTTTTGTAGTCGACCTCGCAAGGAAGTGCGTGGAAGGCCTTCAGATGAACTGGGCGAAGTACCTGGTGAACCAGTTGGAACTCGATTGTAGAGAAGCATAGGATCAAGGATATGAATTTCATTTCAGCTGGCTCTTGATCCTTATAGATTTTATTTCCTGGGAGATGTCATAAGGTACGAACTTCCTGAACATCGAGCCTTTTCAACCACTGGATACGAAGTTCAGTACATTGTGGTACTCAAGTGACATGAATAAACAGTGGTAGTCAAATGTTGTTTTTCATACCTATTATAATCAACTGAAGATATCCATACAGTCTGATCCTTACATGACTCTGAACACTCTACGCTGATTCAGACCTTTGATGAACTTCAGCACATATCGACATTTTATTTACAACACAGCGCGCTCTGACGAACACAAGCAACATCTTCAATCCTACTACAAGCTGATAGAGGAGGACTTGGAGGAGGTCAAAAAGGACTGGTCAACGGACCTCCTTACTCCAGCAGACCCTGTGGAGATATATGACATTGACAGCCTAGAAAAAGTGTAGGATACACTCGAACCAAGCAGAACAAAGAAGACTGAAGAGTTCCAAGAGATAGATAGTGCATCCGTGAAGACTGCTTCCATATCACTAGAGCGAGGAGGTGATGGCGAAGAGTTGAATGAAAAATAAGTCAAACAGAAGTAGGGAGACGAGGTTGATCCCCTGAAGAAGAGGAAAGGTTCACCTCTGAAACATTCCTCCCAGAAGAAAGTGAAGGCCACCATGACCAATATGCAAACTGTTCTCACCTCCGATGAATTTGATTTCCTCATAGCATCCATGCAATATGCTTAGCTAGAAATAGTAGAGAAACAAGATGCAAAGCAAGAGGAGATGTATAACTGGATTAAGACTGAACTTCGAGGGGTACAACAATCCCTACAATCTAGCTGCGTAGTCTCCACTGTGCCTAGAGAACTATAATTGGGAGATGAGCCAGCTCAACTCCACCGCCTAGCTGATACAGTCGAAGGTCGCCTTCGACGAGCACAGGAAGAAATACAGCAATCCACCCAGGCTTTGACACAAGTATAAGGAGTACTCGTAGAACAACCCAGTGCTACAGGACAAGAAAAGATTTCTCTCCAAGTAAAGTTTAATGAATAAAAAGAACAACTACAACAAGAAAAGGAACAGTTTCTTGCGGAGCAACTCAAGGTAAAAGAAGCGGTCAACAGAGCACTTCGCTCTATGAAAGTCTTAGAAATCAAGGAAGAAGACTGAGTTGCACAGTAGGTGAACCAACTCGCAGAAGCCATCCAGGAACTACAAAAATGCATAGCAGATATGGAGCTGCACACTGTACCTGAGACCCCACAAGATGTAAGAGACCAAAGAGAAGCAACCGCCCAGAGCGCAGTTGAAAGGATAAAGGATCTTACCCTAGAATGCAAGAAACTTACTGATCACAGTGCCCAGACCTATGAATAACTCATGATGAACCCAAAATTGAAGGCACTAGAGTCGCAGCTCCAAGAGGAAAAGTATCAAGCTGAAAAGATACAGGTGCAGCTGAAGTCCCTGTCAGCTATGGAAAGAATGAAGCACACCAAAGAGAAACACACTTCACAACAAAAAATCCATACTATCCAGAGAAGAGTTATATAGGTAACTAAGAAACTCCAACCTGTACAAGACAAGGCCTATTAATTTTTTATAGAAGTAGAAGCCCAAGGAGCAAAGCTAGAGTAGGTTGTCACTACAATTGAACAATGTCTAGAGGGACCTATCAATGATGCAGTCATCCAAGAGTTCATTGAATAGGAGGTCGTAGCACAATAGCAAGTTGAAGTAGCTCGAGTCATTCAAAGTAGAGCTATTTAGACCAGAGTAAATCGGGAGGAGTCACAGGTGAGTGTTGGGGGCATGTTGGCCCTTGACCAAGTTTTGGGAGATTCTTGGTCATGTTGACCTATTTTGGGACTTTGACAGCCTATCGAAGATGGAGCACAAGACGAAGCAGATATCACGGGATCTCAACCCATTTTTGGCTCCTTTTTGGGATTTGGGAATATGTAATGAGTATGGGATGTTGTCCCATGGGTTTACCCATGATTAGGCCTATTTTGTATGTATAAATAGAAGGCTATGCAATGTAAGAAGGAGAGAGAGAGAGAGAGAGTGCAATTTGGCTAAGTGCTAAAATTTGGATATATGTGATCAAGAATTGTAAGGATTCATGCATACTATGTGAGACTTGTAGAGCTAAGTGAAAGCCATTGTAAGAGACTATGAAGGGCTTTGTGCTGTAACGCAAGGAAGGAGGATCTATTGAGCTGCGCAGATCTCCTTTCCTATGTGGAGTAGCGTTTTTGTGGCTCTGTTCATGTAGATGACTGATTGAAGCTAATAAAGAAGAAGAGTTGGTGGACGTATCCCCAGTGTGGGGATGAACCCCGTAAATACTGTGTTATTCTTCTCAGTGCGATGTTCTGATGTATTTATGTGTTATTTGATAAGTGCTTGATAGAGATAGATAGATAGATCCATTTATGCTTTGTTCTTATGATGAATCTAGATGTTAGATCTAATATAGGTGAATGTGCTTAGTGCTTGAATCTGCCAGATCTGATCCATTTCTTTATGCTAAGTGCTTAAATACATTAGATTAGGGTGAATGTTGTGATGCTCTATTTTACCTGCGAAGTAGACATTGGTTAAATAATAATGAACTAACAGTGTTAAGTGCTCTATTAAGTGTTATAATCACATATTTGTGTCCCAGCTAAGGTTGCATACACTTGATTCTTGCAACCACCCGTGCCTCTACCTCGGGTGAGACTTCATTTGCTTCGCAGGTGTTGTCGAAAGGGCTGGTAGTTAGGGTTTTGTTGGTGCGTTCTTGTAGCGTTGAACACTGGGTCTGCCCTTGTGCCAACACACATGGTACTTAGGCAAAGTCTAGCTTCGAGAAAATGGAGTGGTAGTGTATCCAAAACCCCGAAGGTCGAAGTCGCGAAGTGAACAGAACCGTTGATCTAGGGATCCTTTGGGTTCTCTCCTAGTCGGCGAATCTACAATGTAGCCAGCCCGACATTTACCACTTTGGGAGAATAAGGATGTTGTAATGTCGAAAAACCCTGAAGGCCAAATTTATGAAGTGATGAGTACCGTCGATCCTCGGAAACTTCAGGATCCCTCTCAACCATCGATATACAAGGGATGTGTGGTGCTAGATCCTTTAGTTCAGAGACTTGGAAATCCGGGGAATTTGAGGTGTGGTGTGTCGATAAGATTTGAAGCCCAAAGTAATAGGAGTATTTGATTTGAGGATGCTTCGGGACTTTTCCCCACCGTCAGATCTAGGTTTTAGTCAGCCTGTCGCTGACCTACTCCGAGAAAAAACTGGATATTACACGACAAAATACCCGAAGGCCAAAACAATGAAGTGATGGGAACCATTTATTTGAGGGCATGTTGAATCCCTCCTTGATCGTTGGATCTACCCCATGGTCAATTCGGTGTTGACTACTTCGGGAGAAAGGAGGAGTTTGCATTGAAAAACTCTTGAATGTCGAATCTCGAAGTGATAAGAGCCATCAATTTGAGGAAACTTTGGGACTCTTCCTAACCGTCAGATCTAGGTTGTGATCATCTCGAAACTGACCAACTTTAGGAGAAAGGAGCAGTTTGCATCGCAAAACTCTTGAATGTCGAATCCCAAAGTGACAAGATCCATCGATTTGAGGACGCTTTAGGACTTTTCCTAACCATCAGATCTAGGTTGCGGTCAGCTCGACGCTGACCAACTTTGAGAGAAAGGAGGAGTTTGCATCGCAAAACTCCTGAAATTCGAATCCCTGAAGTGACAAGAGTTGTAGATCTATGGGTCTACGTGTTTGGATCTCAACCGTGAGATCTGAGGGTTGTTAGAAAGTTGTCAGTCTGGAGTGACGTGGTGCAGTGATGTCACCCAGGGTGACGTGGACCCATGATAGACATGCCACATGTCACCTAGATTCGTGCGTATCACATATCCTATATACCTACTAGAACATGACACATATCACCCCCAATGAGGGTGCGTGTCACCCCTGGCCAAAGGGGTTGGTGAAGTGACCGAGACTCCATGACTTCAGGACTCCGAAGGGTTTGGGGTGTAGTATTGTATAAATACCAAAAGGCCTGAAGGTTGGAGCCACGTGGCACACTTATGGGACTTTGGAAGTTCGGAACTTATGGTGGACTCGTGAGTAGATAACAAAGAGGAGTGAAGCGCCGAAGTGTCGAATTCCTTCACAACTGATATATGAGAAAGAGATTAAGTCCAGTCATGGGATCGAACGGTGGATGATATTCCACCATGGAGGAAGGAACTTGGAAACAACATGTGTGAGGTGGATCCATGTGGGGGCCACGTGGCCCTCAACCAATGAATGTCCAAAGAACTTTG
>ML782698.1:403270-414218 GCA_009831015.1 Picea engelmannii
TATACTTGAAGTGAAATACACTTTACAATTTTAGCATGAACTTTTTCAAAAAAGGTAACAAAAGAGAGACTTGAACTCAAGACCTCTTACTTAATAAGGCAATTTTTAACCAAATGATCTAGCAAAACATATTGTAATGTTCATAAGGAGGATTGTTGTTGTTGATGATGATGATGATGAAAACGGCCTTGGAGAGCGTGCTAAAAAAAAACTCTTTTCACGCAAGAAAAAAAATCCTGCTTCTAGATGACAACAAGGGTTAGATCTCGGTTAGCTTACCCGAAAGATGCACCTTTTTCCTATCTGTTTCTGATTTTTCGAGATCGAACAGGGCGCGGGGCAAAGAGCATACATAGATCTAAAAGAGTAGCAACCCGGAAATAAATAAAACAAAATTGAAATAAAACCAAAATACTACTCTGCAAAAATAAAAATAAAAAAAGGTGTGTTCAAGCTTTATACCTTCGGATCTGACTGTAATGGTCGTATCTTGGGCAAACGAAAACCTTTTCGAGTGAATCGAAAAGTGTTCCTGACTGAAACGAGCACTCCAGACGCAATAGAACAGTCCTCTCAGCCCATAATTGTATGGAAATGATAGAAAGTGGAGATAAGGAAACTCGGCTTCACGATCTCAATCTACAACAGGAGTGGGTCGTCAAACAAGCTCTGATACCATGTTCGACAACACAGGTATTCCAACAGAGGATGAACACCTTCAGTAAGAAATCAAATAACCAAATCAAAGATCAACACACCGATGTTTTCACGTGGTAATACCCCTATGGGGAAACATCCACGGCCCCAGCCAACGAGGCCACTTGGAGCAGTTTATTAATGCAACGAAAAAGATTACAGAGAGATTTTACAAGAGAGTTTCTCACAATCGATCATCGGCAAATGACCCTCCATTATATTTAAATAGATATCATGGACCAATCGAGTGTTAAGCCACGGATCAATGGTCGTTAAGATCGAGGAGAGTATGAACCATCGGATCACTCTATGTCGGGAACATATCGTGACCATCGAATTTCTTAACTACAAATGCATACTAAATAAACACATTAGAAAACACACTTTTACCTAACGACACAATAGACCAAGTAGATCTTACTAACTCGTAAGTGTCTAAATATCCTAACAGTATTGCAACAACTGAAAATGAGTATTGCAGCAATTGAAAATGAGTGTTGCCACAATTGTAAATGAGTGTTGCAGCAATTGGAACTAAAAAATCCCCCATGGAAACATCACAATCTGCACAACAACTTGTATGGCATATCATCTTTGCAAATGAACTTAAAGATAAATGAAAATATGATATTTTTCTAATGTTTAATCATAATCTCATGTAAATTACTAAAGAAATGTAATGGAAACACATTAAGTCTAAATCTTGCGTAAGAATGGATTGATACAAGGTCTAGGTAAGTGGAAATGGGTTAAAAGTAGGAAAATATGGTATAAAAATATGTCATTTATGGAGCTCGTCGGCTACAAAGCAAGGGCCCACTCTTGCAACAAGCAAGTGAATGGTATCTTCTAGTTACTATTTTCTCTAGCATTACTGCAATCTCATTTTACTTCTACAAATCTCAAGTTTTATTTCTACAATTCCAATTCATGTTGTTGTCTTTAAATTAGTTTCATTTTTGCAATTTCAATTTTTGTTGGTATGATTAAATTATTTTCATTTATGCAAATTCAATTTCAATTTTTCAATTGGTTTTATCTTGGGTGGTTGGGAGGAATGGCTATTATCCTCCCCACTCAGGTTCAATTCCCGAAAGTGATATGTTGAGCTCATAATGACGATATTGTTGTAATGGCTTCAAGCCCTCTTTTTATTGGCCTTGTACCCTGAAGATTCTAGGGTTTACCTTGGGTACCATCATCAAAATGACAAGAAGTACTTAGGGGTTTTCTCTAGCTTTGTAACCTAGGAAAAAAAGGTTCAATTTCAATTTGTGTGCCTAGTTAGTTTTACCTATGCAATTTCATTTTTTTACTAGTGTGCATAATCAATTTTTATCCCTTTTTTTCGTTTCTAGTAATCTTACTTCTGTGGCAAAGCACTACAAATTAATTCACCATCATCATCTAATTTAAAGGTTAAAATATGAACATAAGACTTAATAGATTGAAAACAATGAAAACTCTCAAAATAATTAAATCAATAATAATAACCCAAGAACTAAAAGCTCTATAAAATGAACATATAGTGTAGGTGTTTTGAAAGTTTACAATCCTTGGTTGATAATTAAAGTACACTCCAACTTATATTGGGTTCATTAATCCCAATCATTTCTCAAAGCTGCCAACAAATTGTTTGGATAGTCAAAATACATACACCAAAATAGGGCCAATGATTAGTTAGGATCCTAGCAAGTGGGATGTTTCCAAAACCATATGCCACTTGCAAAAACAAACATCAAAATGAGAGAATCTTTATATGTTGAAGACTCTTTTAGGAAATTAACACCCAAATTGTCTAGAAGGAATCTATAGTCAGGTGTGAGTTAGTCTTAAAGATTTAATAGAAATTCATAATCCATGAAAGAAAATTAACAAATATACCTTCAAAAGGGAGTAAACTCATTTTCACCCTAATGCTTGACATCTATTGTAAGACATCCTCTTATTATAGGATTCTATCAGGCCACTTGAGAAATCAAAACAACATGGAATTTAATTTCAATGGTAGAATTCAAGCATACTTGCTCCTTTTCTCCTCCTTATTCAAGTCTCCTTCTCCTCCTTTTATAGGAGGTAGGATGACAGCTGAAAGGACATAATTTCCTCCTAAATTTGTATAATAAATAATATTTTTAATAATATATCAATTAGTGGATGACAGACATTTGGAAGGTCACTTTGTCGAATATGAGTCTAGGAACCTAGGAGGACTAAGGATCCAACCATTTGACTAGCATGCACACTTTTTAGCCTAAAAAGGACATAAAGTATTAGATATTTCATAAAATAATATCTTCCTTCATCAAACAATTTAATAATATGAATTATGTGAACATCAATATAGACAGCATGAAAATATCCACACTCATTCACATCTACGCATAAATAGTATCATATGCATTAATTGCCAATTGTGTCATCAAAGTATTGATAATCCTCCAAAATAAATACATGTCTATTAACAATCCATTTCCATTCATGGTGGGTCACATAATGTCCACAACAATATGAAAACATCTAATCAAGAAGGTCACCCATTAAATAAACCATAGCCAACTAGTGCAACTCTATTGAAGGATATCGCATCTCCATTATTTGTGGGAATCTAAGGCCACATAACATCAATAGTTTGAGCTAATAATTTTTTTCCTTTACCAATTGGTAAGGAAAAAATGATTCGATATTTCCACTCTTGTCCACCATGCTTTATGTATAGTAGCTTAGAGAGCAATGTTTGGATGCAAGCTCCATCAAAACCAAAGCTTGAGCATGGCTAGGTCTGAATGCAATTTCCTCAATCATGAAAAATCCAACAACAATCCCAAAAATGTGACCTTCATGAAATAAAAGATCCCAAAAGGGCCATGGGTTTGGCATCTTCTTGCACTCAGAATGAACCCACATTCAAAGATAAAAGGAAAATAAATACCACCAATTCGAGTTGTCTTGAATAGAAATAATTCAAGATACATCATAGAGAAAAGGGTGATCTTCAAACCATTAATATATCACACATAGAGGGCTCAATCACGCCCACATCAATTCATTAAAAGGCTTCCATAAGTTCTCAAAGGGCATGGTGAAACCAAACAATGAATGAGTTGAATGAGGTAATTTAGAGCTAAATCAACCAATGTTGCATCTACACCATTGGATTAATATACATGGACTAGTTTTTATCATTATGATTCATGTGTGGGTGGTATGAGGGTTGACATTGAATAGCCCTCGTACTACTTGTACAAGTGGCTTATCCTCCTCCCTTTTTTCTCACAACAAATCCTAAGGTGGCTTCACCATCAAGCTTGTCAAATCAACCAAATATTTAGTGTCTTGTAGGCTAAGTTCTCACTTCCATTTGTCTTTTCTTGCACACTAATTACTTGTTTTGCAAGTACCAAGATCAAATGTAAGCATTTGGAAAGTATAAGAACAACCATAACATATGTCAAACTATTTGTAGGCATAGGAGCATAACAATTTCACAACAACATCAATATATCAACATCATAATAACATACCACCATTATGAATATATCATCACGATAAGCATAGTTATCACATTAAATGCATAAGAGAATAGTAAGATTCATGAAATATCATCATAACCATGGAATTAGATATACAATGTTTCCATAATAATACCATCAACATGCTTATTACTATGGCACACACTAGTTAGTGAACCCTTTAGTAGCCTATCTAGGGCAAAGAATTGACAAGGCTCAACAATTATGGTGATGTTCTCACAAAAAATATATTAAGGTGTATAATTGATAGTAACACTTTGCGATCACATTGGTGTTGACCAAAAAAAGGTCAACAATATGCATAGTACATACATGTATATCCATAACAACAATGTAAATGAAGCAACCAACAAAGGAAACATTTACATAAGAAGTATACACAACACATCACAAAATTGACATATCAAAAATCCCATGAACATCTTTCATAATAACTTCATACACCATTCACAGTCAAAACCCTCATTACAACAATATAGTTCATACCATGTTCTCAAAATCCTAACATATCTACATACAATGACACCTAGACCATAAGCCCCCTCTACGATCCTTTGAATATCTCATTAAGAGCATTAAAAACATATGTATAAGTCTATAAGATAGTTACGATGCAACTATAAAGGACAATTGTGATCCAATAATAATTCTAGATGTCAAGATCACATCTAATATGACTAATGCGTATTAGAAATGCTCTAATATTATTCATGCATATAAAAAATGAGCACATTATTGAACCTCCACATGTTGAAAACAACTTATTTTGTGTAACCTATTAGATGCATCATTGCTAATCCTACACAACTTAATTATATGCAACCTATTGGGTGCATCACATGCTCACATTTTGAAAAATTGTTTAAAGAGTCATGCTGACAAACCCATTCTTATATTTGCTTCTTCATTCTTTCATTTTGTGTTCATTCTAAGTAAGATGCCTCATCATGCAAATTGTTTAAGATACATGATATTAAAAATGACCAATTTACATACCTCAAGTTATTGCTTTATTAGCTTCCTTCTAAAAAGGGAGAGTGTAATGAACCTTTTTAATTAAAATTATAAAGGATATTAGGTACATCAATGGCATGCTTCAAATGGTCCAAACAACATCCTGCATGTTAAAAAAATAAGGTTTTTCCATGATCAATACATCATTAACATATATGGAATCTTTATATGAACCAATAGTGAAATGTCATATGGTAATAAGACTAATTTGCCAGAAGAAATGAAGACATTAAAACATGTGAGTATGCCCTATGACGCAGCCGTACCCTCTAGACATGTCCGCTCATAGGACCTCCTCTGTTCTTGGCCCGAAGAACTGAAAGCTCTTCTAATTCCCTATCGGGAATTTTCCACACCCACAGCAGTTCTCCTAAAGATCTCCCTTAACGATCGGGAAATCGGACTTCGCGATTTCACGAATCCAGTGGTCGCGTGATTTATGCCTCACGATTCTCTGAATCCCGACGTGGGTCAACGCTGACCTTTTACCATGCTATCGAGGTTCCTCCTATCGGAAATTTGACGTGTGCGATGTCCAAGACAACTCGCCTCATTAATCCTCAATTCCCGATGTGCTCCCCCTGATGCTTTAGCCCCTTCCCGGACTAAGCCCTTTGTCCACGCGACCATTTCCTATATGACTACAGTCATACTCCTCATCGGGGTTTCGTGGTTCGTGATTTCTAATTGCACGAACAACTCGTCACTAAGATCCCCGATGTCCTGATGACTCAAACTTCGATGGACGACCTTGCTTGTTCGGACTTTGGACTTCGCGGGATCGCGAATCCTAATACCAAATTTTTCAGGACTTACCTTTTTTGAATCCCGATAAGTTGTGCCACCTATCCTCCAATAATTCCACTGCAGCCCCACACTATTAGCCTGTCAGGAAATCGTGTTTCAGAGTTTTGCGATTCTCGCTGCTATGATTCCTAAGAATCACAAAACGTCGATTCCCAATGCACGTGAGGGTTGACTATTCCACGTCGCTATCCCCTCATCGGCTTTTCGGACATCGCGAGATCGTGATTCCTATTGCAACGTTTTCTTTGTTCTCGGAATTCCTGATATGTCGAACCCTGACTCCTCTCAAATCTTCTTACGCGTGTCCGCCCTGAAATCCATGGCTAGGACTTCATTGGTGTTTCGAGACTTGAAAGTTCTCGAGTTTCTTGACTTCTGAAACCTCGATGCCTCACTATCCCGATACCTCTCCGGGACTTTCCTCTGCTCACTAGGACTTAACCCCAGTGCAAATTATGCCCGATCGAACGGCTAACGGGAAATTGGTCCACGATCCAACGGCTCCCGACCCCTGGAGCTCAAACTCCGAACGTGGCCGTAACCTCCTCTCTCCTTTGGCAGATCCAACGGCTGACGGGATTTCCACAGATCCTCTCCTCAAGATCCTGACCGTCGATCTCCTCCTCTTGGATGTCTTCTATGGGTGAACCTAGTATTCCTCTAAGAAAATTGATTCACATGCGCGTAACTTTGTAGCGTCTGTTCAAACACTCTTTAACACCAACTTCCTGTGCTTCTCTTCGACGAGCTTGGAAGCCTTATCCCTCCTGAGCTTCCTCACGACTCTCAAGTCCTTCAAGAAATCTCTTGCGCGCACTCCTTCCGGCGACCCTTCAACCTTGACTGAGTGTTGAAGTCTCTCGACCCTAGCACTCCTGCAGCAGCAGTCTTCTAACACTTCCCTCAGGTTCGCAACCCTTAGACCTTTAACCAGCCTGCGCACTCCTTGCACGGCTCCTGTGCCCAACTGCACCTTCTGCATGAATGAGAACAAAAGCTAACTCTACCTGGACCCTACTGTCAACACACTCCTTGCGGACAATTCAATTGCACTCCTTGCAGGAATCTTCTAGCTCAATTAGAGAAACAATTGAAACTCATTCACTCTTCCTTTCAGACTTCAATTCCACCATGAAATCACATACACAGCATATAAAAGTAAATGCATGGCATGAAGCGAACATTCATGAGTATATCCATATTAAATACACAGAGAACAACACTAAACCATGAATTTGAATCAGAACTCTCTTATTAATTCAAATGTCTGTACATGGGTGTTCTTCATACAATTCTCTGCATGCTCTTCTTCTTCTTCTCTTCTATGCTCAGGGGTTATGTTACAATGATACAATGAGGGTGTCTATATTCATTTTCCCTCTTGGACTCTAAAGCTATCAAATCTAAAATTAAATTCCTATCTACCAGCATTAACTATATTAAATGTCGACTATCTACCTAAGGACTAGAGATTAAAGGCTCAAGGTCCATTACAATATACAAGTGTGCCTTATCTTAAATGACTCATTTAAGATCTACGCAACAGTTCCAAAGCATTTTCAAAATCTGTGTTGGCTTATCCAGCTGTCTTCTGCTTCCACGTTGGCTCGCTTGATGTGTTGGCGATGCTCCTGCATCATACTCCCTCACTTGTAAAAAATTCATGGGCTCCTATCCATGAGCTCCTGCACGGTATATCCATGCTTCTGTATCACTGCTTCAGTTTCCCAGCTGGCATATTCCACTGGGTGGCCCTTCCATTTGACCAGATACTCATAGTATTCTTTCCTCCTGGTCTTCTTACCCACTCTCTCGTCCAGTATGCACTCCATCTGTGGTTTTTCTGCAACTGGCAATTGTTTCATCCACTAGATCAATGGTTCCTCAGCTCCAGTCTCTGCTTCTCCTGCCCTGTATGTGTATAAATCTACGATATTGAATATCAGAGATATTCCGATCCCATCCGGTAACTCAATCTCATAAGCATTTTCCCCGAATTTTCTCAAGACCTTGCATGGCCTGATTTTCTTCATCTTCAGCTTATTGTATATTCCCCTTGGGAACCTTTCCTTCCTCAAATGTGCCAGAACTAGATCACCAACTTCAAACTGAAGTTGTCTCCGATGTTGATCTGCTCTACGCTTATATTCCTGACTTGATTTCAGCAATCGCTCCTTCACCCTACTGTGAAGTTCTTTCATCACCTCAGTGAATTCTTATGCACTAGCGCTGTTAGTAGCAGTCCATTATGAATCCCTCAGTTCAGAAACTCCTCTCGGTTGCATCCCATAAACAACCTGAAATGGACTTCGGCTTGTACTCTTGTTCACTGATTCATTGTATGCGAACTCTGCCTGTGGTAATATGTGGTCCCACTAGCTGCGGTGCTCTGTCACCAAGCTTCTCAGCAAGTCTCCTAGACTTATGTTCACCACTTATGTTTTCCCATCCATCTGAGGATGATAAGACGAACTAAATGATAAGTTAGTCCCCAGCTTCTTCCATAAAGTCCTCCAAAAATTCCCTATGAATTTGGTGTCTCTGTCCGAAACTATACTTTTCGGCAATCCATGAAGTCGAATGACCTCCTTGAAGAACAGATTTGCGATGTGAGTCGCATCGTTGGTTTTCTGGCATGGGATAAAATGTGCCATCTTGGAAAACCTGTCCACGACCACAAATATTGAATCAACCCCTCTTTGTGTCCTTGGCAAACCCAATACAAAATCCATGCTTATCGCCTCCCACGGTCTCTCTGGTATGGGAAATGGCTGGTAGAATCCTACATTATGTTTTCTTCCCTTTGAATGTTGGCAAACTCTACACCTGTCTACAAATATCCTGACATCTGCTCGCAGCCCTGGCCAAAAATATGACTCATTCAGCTTAGCAAATGTTTTTTCATGGCCAAAGTGTCCTGCTAATCCACCATTGTGCTTCTCCTTTAACAAGTTCTCCCTCATGGAGCAATTCGGAATGCACAATTGATTGCCTCTGAACAGCAATCCCTCCTGGATCATATAATCTATCCAAGGGCTTCTGTCTCTAAGAACTGGATTCTCAGCTGCTTCATACGCCTCTCCAAAATCTGAATCTTCAGTGTACATGTCCCTGAGATCATCAAAACCTAAGGTCTTGACTCAGAACTCCTGCAACAACAAACACTTCCTGCTCAAAGCATCAGCTACTTTGTTAGCAGTACCCGAAATGTGTTTAATCACAAATGTGAAATTTTGCATATACTCTACCCATTTAACATGTCTCTGATTCAACTTCTCCTATTGAGTCACAAACTATAATGCATGGTTATCACTATATAAAACAAATTCTTTTGGGATCAAGTAATGCCTCCACTTCTTTAGTGCCTGTATGATAGCATAAAATTCCTTATCGTACGTGGACTATTTCAACTTTGCCTCATTCAGATTCTCGCTGAAATATGCAATCGGTTTGTCTTCTTGTCTCAAGACTGCTCCTATGGCAAACCCGCTTGCATCACATTTCACCTGAAATGTCTTCAGGAAATCCGGCAACACCAACACTGGTTGTTCTGTGATCTTCCGTTTCAACAGATTGAAACTCTTCTCCGCCTCTTCGGTCTAGTGAAAAGACTTATGCCACTTCTTCACTGTATCCATCATCACCGCGTTAATTCCACTGAATTTCCTGATGAATTTTCGGTAGAAACTAGCCAAACCATGAAAACTTCTCACCTCAAATACATTCCTCGGTGATGGCCAATTCTTGATTACTTCTACCTTATCCGGATCCATCCTCAACTCATTTGCAGATATAACAAAACCCAGATAAATGAGTTATGTATTCATAAATGAGGACTTCTTTATGTTTATCAACAGCTTCTTCTTTTGTAGCTTCTTCATCACAATGGCCAACTGCTTCAGATGTTCAGCCTTTGTTTTACTGAAAATCAGTATGTCATCCAGATATACAATGACAAATTTTCCGATGAAATCCTTCAGGACTTCATTCATCAACCTCATAAAGGTACTTGGCGCATTCGTCAAGCCAAATGGCATGACAAGCCATTCATACAGTCCTTTGTTGGTTTTGAAGGTCATCTTCCACTCATCGCCTTCCCTCATGCGAATCTGGTGATATCCGCTTTTCAAATCAATCTTTGAAAAGTATTTCTCTCCGCTCAAGCAATCCATTAAATCATCCATTCTTGGCAATGGAAACCTGTATCTGATGGTTATCTTGTT
The DNA here is from genome assembly GCA_009831015.1 of Picea engelmannii. NCBI lineage: Eukaryota > Viridiplantae > Streptophyta > Pinopsida > Pinales > Pinaceae > Picea > Picea engelmannii. Next base: position 413,544 of record ML782698.1, read on the forward strand.
GATTTCCCTCGATTCAGTACACATTCTCCATCCTCCATCTTTCTTCGGACTGAGTACCGTTGGAACGGCACACGGGCTCAAACTTTCCCTGACCAATCCTTTTTCCAACATCTCCTGAACCTGCTTCTTGACCTCTTCATTTTCTTGCGGCGTCAACCTGTACGCAGCTTTGTTCGGAAAACTGGCCCCTGGTATGAGGTCAATATGATGACTCACACTCCTCATCGGTGGCAACGAACGAGGTAATTCGTCCACCACAATGTCAGCGAACTCTTCCAGCAGTTCCTGAACCTCTTCTGGTAGATCATCCACTCTTGTGCTAGTCAGAACAATTCTTGGTTTTCTGACCACAAAGAATTGTGGATCTTCTTTCTTCTTCACCTCTGTAAGAAGTTCCTTCCCACTCATGAGAAGTATTGTGTTGCTTACTTCCGGTTTCACCTCCTTATCCTTTATCGGAAGCAACATATGGGTTCTCCCATTCTTCTCTAAAGTATATGTGTTCATCCTCCCGTCATGAACCACATTTCTGTCATATTTCCATGGTCTACCCAGCAATAGATGACAAACATCCATAGGAATGACATCACAAAGTACTTTATCATTATACCCTCCTATCTTGAATTCAACTAAACATTGTCTAGTGACACTTACCTGATGTCCCTTCTGTAGCCA
>ML782698.1:414318-435205 GCA_009831015.1 Picea engelmannii
AAGAGTTAAATATGCCAAGTGCTTTGTATGGTGCAGCACTTATGGAAAGGGTCCCATTATCAAAAATCATTTTGTTCCTTTCCATCCAAATATTCCAACAAATAAGTGATGGTAAATGCAAGAGGTTATGTTCCCTTTGATCCCAAATATCAAAGCAGTTTTGGAGCGTGTTCCCATCCCAAATGGTTTGTATTTTTAAAATCAAAGCAATTTTTTCCCATACCTGTCTAGAAAAAGTTCACTTGCTGAACATATGATCTTTAGTTTCAGAACCGTTGTGGAAAATGTGGAAAAAGTTTGGCCCTAACCAACCCTTTTTTAGGAGAATGTCCCAAGTGTTGAGTTTATAGGCAGTCATCAACCAGGTAAAATATTTGATCTTGGGCAGAATGTGCCAGGTCCAGATCTGATTTCTCCATCCTCTGACATTTGTATGCTAAATTGAATTCATGATATCAACATAAACATTTTGAATAGTAAGTAAGCATGATCGATCGCCCCCGACCACTGCAGGATATCTTCTGAATCTGTAAGGCGTATTCCCAATTGTGTGAGGTTTGAACAGAAATTGTGCCATTTGTGCATATGCTATGCATTGAGGCTGAGAGAGGCTCTAGTGATCCAGCTATCAGGAAGGTAGACTGATCTGGAGGTATCATGAATTCGGTATAAGTACCAAATGTTTTTGGAATGAAGATGCATTGTCAGCTACAGAGATATTGAAACTGCATTGGCCATTCGAGGGATGCGATCTCGTCCAAGAGAAATTGTGTGTCCCAAACCTGGGAGCCAACTAAGCCAACGAGTGATCAGATGTTTGGATCTTGTGATATTCCCTCAGAAGAAGGAGGTTGTTCTGGTGGTAGTCGTCTTCGATAAAATCCAGTTGATGATTGTGTGGTGGTAGAGGTATTTATCAAGTATAACAAAATTCCAAATGCCTGCTAGATTCAAAACTCACCAGAGTGAATTGGTTGCAAGCGCTTGGCTAAAGTGGAAAATATTTTGAATCCCCTGACCTCCCTTTTGTTTTGGTTTTTCCAGAGTTTGCCAATTGCAGAGGTGTTCTCGATGGTGATCAAACCAGCCCGACCTGAGGAAGTTAAAGATCAACTTGTGGAGTTTTGTGAGCATCGAGGTAGGGATGGCAGCTAGGGCCATCCAATACACAACCTGTCCTTCGAGGAAAACTTTGATAAGGGTAAGCCGGCCTCCAAGAGAGAGTCGCCTCATGCACCATTGCCTAGTCTTTTTTTCCACTTTGGCAAGAAGCCAGTTCCAGTCTAATGGCTTATAGGAGTTTGATTTTAAATGATAGCCCAGGTATTTGAGGCTGAAGGAAAGTGGAGAGAAAGTGTAGGGGAAGATACCTTTTATTTGATCCAAGTTGTGTTGACGTAAATTTGCAAAGTGGAAAGTAGATTTGTCCCAATTGATTGCCAAGCTTGTGGCACTCTAGAAGTTGTTTAAGATCTCTTTTATTTCTAACCATTCCTGAAGAGTGCCATTTGTCATGATGAGGATGCCTTCAAAAAAAAGGATATCCAAAATCTTGATGGTCCTAGAAACTTTTATTCCAGAGATCTTACCTTCAATTTGTTCAGTTTTGAGGAGCAGGCTCAAAGATTCCATAGCCAAAATGAAAAGAAGAGGAGAGAGGGGACAACCCTGCCTCAGTCCTCTACCAATACGAAAGAAGGAGAAAGATTCTCCATTGACCAAAATGGAAAGATCAGCACTGACCATACAACCCATGATCCACTTGATCATTGATTGGTTGAACCCTGTCTGAGCTAGAATCAATCTAAGAAAATCACAATCAATGCAGTCAAAATCCTTTTTGAGATCCAATTTGAGGATAAGTGCCTTGGATTTGTTAGATTTGATATTGTGAAGGCACTCCTGGGAAGTGCCAATGGCATCTAGGATCTAAAGACCTTTTAAAAACCCCAACTGTTCTTTGGAAAGGAAGTGAGAGAGAATGGGCTTGATCTTGGTGGCTATAATTTTGGAAATGAGTTTGTAGCATAGATTGCAGAGTGCAATAGGCCTGTAATCTCCAAAGGATGAGGGAGTAGCAGATTTAGGAATAAGTGTGAGAAAAGTCGATTTTAAAGTGCCAATCACCTTTCCACTTAGTCTAGTGTCCTCCACTAGCTCCAGAAGATCCGAGCCAACCAGATCAAAAAAGTGCAAATAGAATTCTATTGTCCAGCCATCTGGGCCTGGACTTTTGTCCTTGGAGAAGGATTTTAGAGCAACTGAAATCTCATGTAGCATGCAAGTTCTATCTAGAATAAGTGCATCTTCCCCTGTAATTGAGTGTGGGAAAAGTCTAGCCACTGATATTGTTGACTGCAGGTTCGTTGTTGGGTTCTGCTAAAAAAAAGGTCGGAAATGTTTAATTGTTGCAGTTTTTAAAGCATGCCTACCTTTGTGGAGAGTTCCATCCTCAGTGGTGATCTCCCATATATAGTTTTTTCTTCTACAAGAGCTGGCATATTTATGAAAATATTTGGTGTTGAGGTCTTCGAACTTGAGCCAGTTTGTTCTACATCGTTGTTTCCAAGTAACTTCATCTTTTAGTACAAGCATATTCCGCTCTGATTCAAGGTCCTTTAATATTTGACTGTCAACACCAGTGGACCCCGCACTGATTTATGCAAGTAAAAGTGTCTGAATTTCTAAGTCAATGACAAATAAACGATGTGAATTTTGTTGTCGATGACTGACAACCCACAATTTTATGCGAGTTTTAAGATTTTTGAGATTCCAAATAAGTCGATGTTGGATGCTCGATTCAGATAAGTAAAGTGGATTATTCCACACTTTAGTTACAATGGAAGTGAACTCTGCTTTTATAATCCAGCCTGAGTTTAGTTTAAATGGGTAAGCAATCTTGTGTGTAGAAGAATCCAGTTGCAATATGATCGGTGCATGGTCAGACAAAAAAGGTAAGCTTACCCAAGAGTGAATCATGTCCTCCAAAGAAGTGAAGTGTTCAAAAATAAGGAAGTGATCCAGTCTCTTAGAGATAGATTCCGAGCCCACTCGCCCATTACGCCAAGTAGGAGTCAAGAAGTCTGGCGCATAGTCTACCAAATGATGTGTAGTGAAAAGGGTAGAGAAGTAGTCTTCCAGAGTGTCTTGTGTAGAAGAGGCCCCCCAAACTTCACCCACAGAGGTTGTGAGGTTTAGGTCACCAGAAATAATCAAGTTTTCAAGGTCAAGTAGTCCCTTGGCTTCAATATTCTCCCAAAAAAATCGTCTGTTAAAAAAGGGTCCATATATGTTGAGAAGATTTATCTGTTTGTTTGTGATGCGGCTAGTTCCAGACAGTAAAATGCCTCCACAGGAAAGGTAGGGATTGAAAACATATTTGCCAGGATCCCAAGTCACTGCTAAACCCTAAGAGGTACCAAGTGAGTTGATTATGTAAGTGTGTCAGTTGGGAAGGAACTGATTAAGAAAAATTCTGGCCTTTTTGCAGTCGACTAGAGTTTCCTGAAGAAAAATGATGTCTGGAGAAATATGTGAAAGGAGTCTTCTAAATGAGGCAACTTTTAGGTGGCCCCCCACCCCTCTGATATTGAGGGAGAGAAAGATCATGGATTTTCTCTTTCTATGGATTCTATGCCTCTAAATGCCCCAATATCAGTGGAAGTGTGTGGAGAAACCACATAGTGTGATGGTGGAAATCCCTCCTTGTGATGGGAACTGCGAGTTTTGATCGGAGAGTGTTAGAAATCACGTCCTCTATACTAAGTGTAGTCTTTACCCAGTGATGCAGATGAGGATTCACCTGATCCCAGTCCAATATCAGTAACATGCATGTTGTGTAATGTTGGACCCAGATAAGTAGGTAGGGGCGTGGGTGTTAAAACTTCTTTATATGAAGGTAAAAGATAATCTAGAACTTCACCAAGAGCGCTTTCTCTAGGCTCTGACTCACTCAATCTCGCAAGGTAGAAAATTTCCTCTTGTTCTGTTTCTAGATCACCAATACTCCCCGTCGCCTAAGTGTAGGGAATAGTGTGAGTTGTAGCAAGGGAGTGTTCCCGATCCTCTGAATGGAAGGTAGTGTGAGGGTTTAGAGTAGCATTTGGGAAATGATTCAGTGCTACGGGAGGAGGTAAGTTTGGTGAGTGGGAGGGCCTGAGGTAGGCAGTGAGTTAATCAGTGTCACACCAGTAAATGCTTGGATAAGTGGAGTTGTTTTTGCACCTATAAGATTGGGATAAGGAGGTAAGGTAGATGTTAGTTGATTGATGGGTATACTTGGGGGAGGTTGTGAAGTAGAACAGGTCTATGGAGTATTGGAAACCAGTCTTGTAGATAAGACAAGTGAGTTATCAATGAGATTTAATTATAAGGAGGAGAGTGAGGGATAAAGAGTCGGACAAATAGATTTGAGCTTACCAAAAATGGAGTCCAGTGCAGGTTTATTGACATCATCTGGGTAATCTAAAAAGTGAAGATGTGGGAGTGCAGAAGGTGAGTCCGATAAGGAGGCTAGCTCAAGCATAGATTCCTCCGAAGTTTCCTCTTGAAAAGAGCCAGTGCAAGTCTTTCTCAAATGGCCCATTTGTCTGCAAAGTGAACATCTGAAGGGGATGCCCAAATAATCTAGCTTATGTCGAGTGATGCGTCCTCTCCATTCAATGTCCAGAGTTTCATGTAGACCCTCATGAATATCTAACTCAACTAGAATCCTTGTTGGTTTCTTATCTAGGCTAGTGAGGATCTTAGAGTCCAGACTGATGAAGCGACCCAAGGAATTTCAAATAGCCATGAGGGATTTTTCATTCTAGAGGTAAAGTGGTAGTCCAGGGAGGAGTACTCATAGATGTCGATGGCGAAAATAATCCTAAGAAGGATCAAAACATACTCTCCATCGTTTCAACATAAGACTGTTGTTGTCCATAATCTAGAGTTGTTCCAGAATGGTAGTGGTGTCCTCAGGGGATTTAAAATGGAAATAGAGCCAACCCCGCCCAATATGTGAGAGAGGGGACATATCCCAGAATAGGCCTCCATGATTTGGACATCCAAGTATCCAGGTCCGTGTTGCAGAGGTGTCTATAGGAGATTCTTCCCACAAGACTGCATAGAGCCATGGATACGGTATATTCCAGGCCAATGTCAGAACCGAGAACTAGTTTCTTCTTCTTTTTTTTTGGATACCCACGGTCATAGAGTAGATTTCTTGCCCCCAAGGGTAAATGAGCTAGGCTTATGTGCAGTTCCAAATGTGGTTGTATGCTCAAGAGGAGTCAGATGAGCTTGTGTTCTCCATGAAGCAAATGAGGGGTCTCGGCAAGGAGTAGGAAAAGTCAGACTGTATAAAGGAGTTGAGGCATAAAAAGGAGGTATGCAGTCTGCTTGGAAGGATGTACCTAAAGTTGTAGGTTGGGTGCATTTGGGGTGAGTCGGGGAGAAGGAGACAATGGGAAGTGTAGGTGAGTGAAGGATAGTAGTAGGTGGTGTGAAGAAAGAGGGGGACTGTGGAATGTGTAATGTGGTTGTAAGATCAGGGTTAGAGGTTAGAGGTAAAGAGGTAGAAGGAGACATTGAGTAGATAGTGTGCCTGGAGAACTCTTATGTCGATGAAAAAAGGTCTGCATTGTTCCATAGGGCCTCGTCAGCAACACTCATAAGTGCATTGACTTCTACCTCCATCACTGTGCAACTCTTAAAGGGAGGAAGAAGTTAAAAAAATGGATTAAACAAAACTCTGAACAATGTTGTCTTCTCGGTGTGGGGTCGCAATAGGTAGGTAGTCAGTGTTGGGATCAAAGTCGTATGGTATCAAAAAGGATGAAATATTGGATGACCTCACTAAGCTAGAAGGGAGCATGAAGGAGGATGGAGAGGAATGTCTCATAGCTTAGCAAAGCTAGTGCAAATGTAGAGGACCTTTAACTAGTCTAGGTAGAGCCAGATCCCCTAGAGGGTACGCCAATGTTACTAGGGATTCCGCCATTGTTGCAGAGCAGAGCTTGTTGGACAAGGAGAGACGAGGAAGAATCATTTTATTGGCTTATATTGGCTTATAACATACTTACCTATATGAAAAGTGGATGATCTTATTAATAAAGCAATAGACCTAAGTAGGAAGGTTGAATCTAACATTAATTTGTATGTTTTAGTCTTTTCTACATTGGTTTTAGTGTGTTAATTATAAAAGATTAATAAAAATCAAAACAACTTAAGTGTAATTAGTACTTAAACAATTTCATTAAAATATTTAGTGTTGACTCTTGATATCAAACTTTTGAGTAAACACATGCCACCCTTTTAGTTATGTCTTGATATAATAAAACTCAGCATACCTTCAAAGCCAAATGGATATCTCCTTTCATTTGACATTTAACATTAACATTAACATAACCTTCAAAGTCAAATGGAAATCTCTTTAATTTGACATTCAATATTAACATAACCTTTGGAGGAATGGTCCTTATATTTCTTTAATGTTTTTGTCAATTACTCTTTAATGTTTTTGTCAATTACTCCATTCCATAAGCTATTTTTAAGATTATATTTATTTAATACGTTTCATTATGCATATCATAAATATACTTTATGCATAAATAATCACTTCTTATTAAAATAAACATTTTAATAAATCAACGTTTTTTATATTTCTTATATTACCTCTTTCTCTATTTATATTTATTTATTTAAATAATTTTTATAAGACAGTGGTAAAAATATGTTTAACCATTGAAACCACCATTCTTCATATCATATAGTTTCTTACATTCTTAGTATCCAACTAGTATAATCATCACATTTGTTTTGGTGAAGATGATCACACAGGGCACGCTCACATATGAATTACCCATTTTTTAAACACTTTAAACAATGTTGAGATATGTTATAGGTTTTAAAAATGATTTATATGAAATATCATGTATATACCTTTTATAAAGTAATGATTTAGAAATTTTATTAAAAATATATATTTATTTAAATATGTAAAAATGTTTTTGATTGGTTTGTGAAAAGTTATAAATCTCAATTCTACAATAATATAATACAAATATCTATTTAACATATACAAAATGTTTTAAACTTTATTTTATATATATATATATATATATATATATATGAAGATGTCATGAACACGATCATTTGATCAGAGAATGCCCTCTTAATAAAAAGAAGGAAGCAACAAATCTTAAAACACAACAGGATGAGGAAGGGTTTATAACACCGAACTCCAGAAACAGAGCAAATAAAAAGTAGAATAAAACATCAACATGAAATAACCAGGAGACCCGGAAAAACTTGGACGGAAGGGACCAAACAAATAAATGGCCAGAAGATGAAAGTGACTTGGTAAAAGCTCAAGAGGTCAGAGAACAAGAAACAAAAGATCCTACCGACCGGCCAAGTAACAAGATAGTAGAGGGGAGTTGCACAACCCCGATGGACGGAGAAATAAAAGACGACAACACTGTCATGCAAGATGCAAAGGGAGATGTGGAGATGACCCCGAGTGAAGTAGGCACAGAAGACCCTGATCTCAGGGACTTAGTGGAAAGAGAAGGGATAGACCTTCTGAACATATTGGAGCAATGGAAAAGGCAGGGAGTCGACAATGTACCAACAGAGCAACTTGACCGCATCCATTACATGTTTCTCCTACGGGAGGAAGCCAAAGCCAGAGGACAAAAATGCACACACGGGGAGATAGGACACCTAGGAGTCAAATATGGCGAGGGACAACCACAGCTATCACCCAAGCAGACGAGGAGGAAAAAAGGTAGGAAATCAAACAGTGTAGCCCTACAGGAGCTGGGAGCGTTACTGATAAATTCGGGTAATATCAAGAAACTCTTTCCCAACTCCCCCCCACATGTTTAAATGAAGGTCATAACTTGGAATATAAGAGGCCTAAACAGCCCAAGAAAGCAAAGAATCCTTAGGACAAAACTAAAGCAGGAACAATTGGATCTCTGTTTCATTCAAGAGACAAAATGCACTACAGAAAGAGTGGAGGTAATCAGTAAACAACATTGGCGCAAGTACAAGATGGTAGCCATCGAAGACCACCAAATAACATGCGACATTCTCACTTTGTGGAACCCACAAATTCTAAATCTAATAGCAGCCGAAGCAACCAGGCACACCCTAACGATACACATGCAAATCATTGGAAACACAGAGGAGATTCTCTGCACTAATGTGTATGGGCCCCAAGGGTCAACGGAAAAGAGAGGAATGATCCGAGACCTAGAAGATATAAAATCCCAATCCACTAACCTCCACTGGATCATGGCAGGGGACTTTAACATCATCACCTCACTTGCGGAGAAGAAAGGAGGTACAAGAAGATTGGATCGAGATGTGGATGATTTCTCAAAGTTCATAAACATAGCGGAGATGGTAGATCTTAAAACTAAGAATGGCCAGTTCACCTGGAACAATAAACGGATGAACCAATTTCAGGTAGCAACAAGACTCGACAAATTCCTTGTATCAGAGTCAATCATTATGCAGGGGCTAACCTTAGATTGCAACATCCTTCCCTGGGGGGAGATCTGATCATTGGCTAGTGCAACTAGAAGCAGGTTTCCAAACAACACCAAAGAATATACCCTTCAAATTTGAGAAATTCTAGATTGAACACCCGAATTTCAAGGAAAGAATCAAATAGTGGTGGCGGGAGGAGAAACCAGAGAAAGGGACCAGGATGTTCCAACTTTATAAGAAACTTAAGTATATCAAAAATAAGCTCAAAGAGTGGAACAAGGACACCTTTGGGAATATAAACTAAGAGAAAAACAACTTAGAAGGAAAAATGAAAAACCTCCAAGAAACCTGCATGCTGGAAGGCTATACAGAGGACCGAAAAAAGGAAGAGATCCAGATGACCCAAGATTGGGAGGCGTGATGCCAGCAGGAAGAAACACTCTGGCATCAAAATTCCTATATTCGATGGCTAAAGGAAGGAGAATGGAACACCAAGTTTTTCCATAGAACAACCATGGCCAGAAGAGCCCACAACAAAATCCTGAAGATCAAGGACCAGGATGGAATCGAACATAAATCACATCAGGAGATCGAAATCGTTCTGGTTAAACACTTCCATGGGATAGCCCAAGAACCCATCCAAGACAGAACAAAGGCCATTCAAAGGATAACCCAATATATTCCATGCATGGTCACAGAGGAACAAAACATCTTCCTAAACAAATCTATTACCACGGAAGAAGTTGACCAGGTGCTCCAGAAAATGCCCAATGGGAAAGCCCCAGGTCCAGATGGCTTCACAGTGGAATTTTTCAAAGCCTACTAGGAAATTGTCAAACATGATGTTTATAAGGTAGTAGAGGACTCTAGAAGGTCAACCTCAATCCTTAAAGCACTAAACGCCACAATGATCACATAAATCCCCAAATAAAATGAAGCCAAAACCCATGACCGGTATAGACCTATAGCGCTATGCAATGTGGTTTACAAGATAATCTCCAAAGTCATAGCAAATAGACTGAAACCCCTCCTACCTACACTGGTCTCACAAGAACATGCAGGCTTTCTGGAAGGAAGACAAATAATGGACAACATCATCCAGGCCCACGAGATCATTCACACCTTGAAGCTTCAGAAGAGAGGGGGAATGTTGATACAATTGGACCTAGCAATGCTTTTGACAAAATTAGCTGGCACTATATGGTCAAGACCTTGGAAGCCTTTGGTTTCACCCATCACTGGATCAGCTGGATTGTCAGTATCGTACCCACAACAAGCTACTCACTATTAATCAATGGAGGCCCTGCCAAACCCTCCTGGCCCACGAGAGGTATCAGACAAGGAGACCCGCTATCCCCCTTCCTGTTCATTCTGATGATGGAAGGCCTCAGCCGAAGCATAAAGAGTGCAACCACAACAGGGGAAATAATAGGTCTCAAACCCTTCGAAAATTTCCCTACTTCAACTCACCAACAGTTTTTGGATGATACCTTACTCCATGGAATACCCACGGTCAAGGAAGCTAAAGCCTACAAACGAATCCTAGAAGATTTTGGGGAAGCCTCGGGTGTTGAGCTTAACCATTCCAAGTTGATGATCTTCTTCTTCAATACCAACCCAGCTATCCAAAGGAATTTGACCAACATTCTGGGATTTGAATGGAAGACACTCCCAGCCAAGTACTTAGGGGTTCCACTGACAGACAAAGTGTACAAAATGAAAACTTGGGAAGGAGTAATAAACAAGTTACAGGAGCGGGTAAAGAATTGGACGTATACATCCCTCAATCTAGCTAGAAGACTGATCCTAACCAAGTCTGTTTAACAAGCAATCCCAACCTTTATGATGTCTGTCTTCCCAACTCCACAGGGGATTCTATAAAAAATAAGAGCCATCCAAAGGGACTTCCTGTGGCGAGGCACGAAAACAAAGAAAAAATGGGCCCTGGTGGCTTGGGAGAAAGTCTGCAAGCCAAACAGACAAGGAGGCCTAGGGCTACAGGACCCACAAGTGACCAATAACGCCTACAGGGCAAAACTCTAGTGGTGTTGGGTCAAGGAAACTACTACACCTTGGGTAAACCTATGGAAGGCAAAGTATGCCCTGGACATTCATGACTAGGACAAAATCCACTTCAAAGGAACCAGGGAAGGGTCAGCCATTTGGAACCTAGCATGGTGCAACAAAGCCTAGATTCAAACACACAATTTTTGGGTAATCAAGGATGGCAGAACAGCCAGATTCTGGGAGGATGCTTGGCAACAGGAACCAAAAATGGAGAACCCAGACAGAGAGGCACTCCAACAGGAGCTAATAGCGCAAGGTAAAATTAACATCTACCAATACTGGAAACAGGAAACGGACCACAACAAATGGAGAATCTGGGACAAGATCACTCTGCAGATCAATGATCCACCTGCAACAACAGTAAAAGAGGTGGAGTAGGAACTAGGAAGACGAAAAATAACAGTCACAGAAGGAGAGGGCCAGCTAAGATGGGGACAAAAAGACAGTGGGGAATTCAACCTGAAAGAAGTTCGACACTATATAGCGGACCTAGACCAAGAAGACCCAGCGCAATAGTGGGATAAGCTATGGAACATCCCCTAATGGACAAAGATAAAAAAATTATAATGGTTAATACTTCACAACCACATTCTAACTTGGGAAAACCTAAGGAAAAGGGGATTCATAGGTCCATCAAGATGTCATCTCTGCCAAGCCTAGGAAGAAACAACGAACCATCTCCTGGATGAATGCGCCTACAGCGCAGATCTCTGGGACTGGGTGGCAAGTATCTATTGCCAGTCCAACATGATCCAAGGTAACATTGTTGCAACCATCAATCTATGGAAAGATAACTATAGCAAACAAGAAGACGTGAACCTTTGTTGGATACTGACCCGAGGAATGATCATATGGTTGATATGGAAGGAAAGGAACCGGCGTATTTTCAGAAACTGAAGTTGGCCCAAAGGGAATATCAAGGAAACAATAATCTCCATGACATGAGATATGGTGTAGAGCCACAACTTCCAAGTAGGTAGAGCGCAACCCAATGACTAGGATTCTCGAGTCCTAGAGACCTTCCACCTGAACGGTGGTCGCAACCCCAATCAGTTCAAACGGTCACCGCAACTTCAAGTAGGTGAGCGCAACTGGAATCCACCACCTTCAATCTCCCTCAAGTTGAATTTCGATGGGGCAACGAAAGGCAACCCAAGGCGAATAAGGTTGGGAGGAGTAATTAGGGACAGTAAAGGAAACATCATCTGGTTGTACGCTGGGAGTCTGGGAAACTCAACCAACAACGCCGTAGAATTCAAAGCCTTGGAGACTAGCCTGCAGATTCTAAGTCGGGAGGGGATGACAAACGCCATAGTGGAAGGAGATTTTGCGATGGTGATCAACACAGTAAGAAAACTCCAAAACAACACCAGAATGGACAAAATCCAAAGACACTGACGATTAGCACACCTACTGCAAAAAATCTAGGAGCACTTGCGGACATGGATCATAGTGGAGTTGCATTGAGTTCAGAGGTCAGCAAATGGACTGGTGGACAGAGTAACGAATGAGGGGGTGGATAACGAAGGTCCAGAACTAGACACAATCTGGAGCAACATCCCGCAAGGTCGATTTCGAACAGATTGCACCCAACTTGCGACAAAAGACTATGAAAAAAGTAGTAGTACAGAAGATCACTTCAAGAATGGAGGCGTAGAAGGAATAGAAGGGCACATAGGTTCCAGGAAGAATCTGATATCCCACCAATCAAACAAGGTTACAAATGCAGGTACAGATCACACATCAGGTGAAGGCACGACACCACGGTCTTGTCAATAAAAATAAGTATAGGGGTGACCTGTGGGAAAGAATAACAAATAACTAGCAGGCGATGAAGTACGAAGGATGAAAAGGTTCACCAAGGTCAAGTATGGGTACAACTCACCCAAGTACCATTACGGGGCGGGGAAATGACTAGCGTACAGTGTACAAGAAAAAGCATTGGCGCGGGGATTATGACAAGGCCATCAAGTGCACACGCTCTAGAACAGAGGACACGGACCAGAAGGGCCACCTTTATGAGTAGGCCAGGATTGCAAGGACGGGACCACAACCGGGTTGGCTCCATAAAAAAAGGTATAACAAAAAGAGCAACAGAGCGGAGCAAAGCAATTACAGGGGCCACCTTACATACCAGAAAGGGGTGAAGCGGAACAAGAGAAGAACCCAACATAAAAACTACCATATGAAAGCGAAGATGGTACGCATGAAGAAAAAAAGCAACAAGAGAGTCCCCCATGAAACAGAATCTCCGCCAAGCGCTTGGAGGATGACAAGAATCAAACAAGCGGCCAGGGAAGCAAAGAGTACCTTCCTCACGCAGGTTGATACAAAGGGAAAGACGATCATCAAAAGATGGGAGCGAGAAATCAACAACGCTCGCAGGGGGAAATCCTGGACAAAACTAACTCAGGAAGCGGGGGGGATAAGGGACCCAAGAGCCACACTACCCAGAACAACCCTCTACCACAGGACGGTGGAGGAAGCCTAGAGAACAAAAATGTTGATAGGTAAGATGTGTGCGGACCGGAAGGAAACCAACAAGACAAAAACTAAGGACCAGAAGAAGGGGCTCACAGGTATTTTGAACCACCTCAGCAACCTGGAGGCGAGCACCAAAATACTTGCGGAGAACCAGCGAAGCCAGCAGGAAAAAATGGAGAGACTAACAAGGCAATTTCATCTTTATCTTTGTTATGTCTACCATATAGATATTATTCCAACCAACAGAAATGGAACCCCAACGTGCATCAGAAAGATACACCTGGTGGAGCAGAGGGAGGAGAATGAGGCCAGGAAGGATGGCGATGGAGAGCACCCCATCAACCTGGAGTAGCGCAGGACCAGCCCTGGTCAATGTTCTCAATGTAGGAGCTAACCCCACTATGCTTATGCTTTCTCTGTTTTCATTATGTTGTCGTTTTTCAAACTAGATTGTGGAGGTTTGGGTCGGTTTCCCATGGTGGCAGCCTAGGCCTCCCTTGCTATATTATACATTGCTCCCCTAGGACCCCAGATCTGGTTTCCGTTTGGGCAGATCTTGGGATTCCTTGTATCTTTTTTGCATTATAATTTCCTTCAGTAATATAGATTCTCACACTCATTTACAAAAAAAAAAAAAACATCAATAGTTTGAGCTAATAAATCTTTTCCTTTACCAATTGGTAAGGAAAAAATGATTTGATCTTTCCACTCTCGTCCACCATGCTTTATTTATAGTATCTTAGAGAGAAATGTTTGGATGCAAGCTCCATCAAAACCAAAGATTGAGTATTCCTAGGTCTGAATGCAACTTCCTCAATCATGAACAATCCACCAACAATCCAAAAAATGTGACCTTCATGAAATAAAAGCTGCCAAAAGGGCCATGAGTTTGGCATCTTCTTGCACTCAGAATGAACCCACATTCAGAGATAAAAGGAAAGTAAGTACCACCAATTCAAGTTGTCTTGAATAGAAATAATTCAAGCTACATCATAGAGAAAAGGGTGGTCTTCAAACCATTAATATATCACGCATAGAGGGCTCAATAATGCCCACATCAATTCATGAAAAGGCTTCCATAAGTTCTCAGAGGGAATGGTGAAACCAAACAATGAATGAGTTGAATGAGGTAAGTTAGAGCTAAATCAACCAATGTTGCATCTACACCATTGGATTAATATCCATGGACTAGTTTTTATCATTGTGACTCATGTGTGGGTGGTACGAGGGTTGACATTGAATAGCCCTCGTACTACTTGTACAAGTGGCTTAGCCTCCTCCCTTTTTTTTCACAACAAATCCTAAGGTGGCTTCACCATCAAGCTTGTGAAATCAACCAAATATTTAGAGTGTCTTGTAGGCTAAGTTCTCATTTCCATTTGTATTTTCTTGCACACTAGTTATTTGTTTTGCAAGTACCAAGATCAAATGTAAGCATTGGGAAAGTATAAGAACAACCATAACACATGTTAATCAAACTATTTGTAGGCATAGGAGCATAACAATTTCAAAACATCAATATATCAACATCATAATAACATATCACCAATATAAATATATCATCATGATAAGCATAGTTATCACATTAAATGCATAAGTGAATAGTAAGCTTCATGAAATATCATCATAACCATGGAATTAGATATACAATGTTGCCATAATAAAACCATTAACATGCTTATTACTATGGTGCACACTAGTTAGTGAACCCTTTAGTGGCCTATCTAGGGCAAATAATTGACGAGGCTCAACAATTATGGTGATGTTCTCACAAAAAACATATTAAGGTGTATAATTGATAGTAACACTTTGCGATCACATTGGTGTTGACCAAAAAATGGGTCAACAATATGCATAGTACATACATGTATATCCATAACAACAATGTAAATGAAGCAACCAACAAAGGAAACATTTACATAAGAAGTATACACAACACATCACAAAATTGACATATCAAAAATACCATGAACATCTTTCATAATAACTCCATACACCATTCACAGTCAAAACCCTCATTACAACAATATAGCTCTTATCATGTTCTCAAAATCCTAACATATCTACATACAATGACAACTAGACCATAAGCCCCCTCTAAGATCCTTTGAATATCTCATTAAGAGCATTAAAAACATATATATAAGTCTATAAGATAGTTACGATGCAACTATAAAGAACAATTGTCATACAATAATAATTATAGATGTCAAGATCACATCTAATATGATTAATGCATATAAGAAATGCTCTAATATTATTCATGCATATAAAAAATGAGCAAATTATTGAACCTCCACATGTTAAAAACAACTTATTTTGTGTAATCTATTAAATGCATCATTGTTCGTCCTACACAACTTAATTGCATGCAACCTATTAGGTGCATCACATGCTCACATTTTGAAAAATTGTTATTGAACCTCCACATGTTAAAAACAACTTATTTTGTGTAATCTATTAAATGCATCATTGTTCATCCTACACAACTTAATTGTATGCAACCTATTAGGTGCATCACATGCTCACATTTTGAAAAATTGTTTAAAGAGTCATGCTGAAAAACCCATTCTTCTTTGTGTTTCTTCATTCTTTTATTTTGTGTTCATTCTAAGTAAGATGCCTCATCATGCAAATTGTTTAAGATACATGATATTAAAAATGACCAATTTACATACCTCAAGCTATTGCTTTATTAGTTTCCTTCTAAAAAGGGAGAGTGTAATGAACATTTTTAATTAAAATTATAAAGGGATATTAGGTACATCAATGGCATGCTTCAAATGGTCCTAGTTTCCTTCTAAAAAGGGAGAGTGTAATGAACATTTTTAATTAAAATTATAAAGGGATATTAGGTACATCAATGACATGCTTCAAATGGTCCTAGTTTCCTTCTAAAAAGGGAGAGTGTAATGAAAATTTTTAATTAAAATTATAAAGGGATATTAGGTACATCAATGACATGCTTCAAATGGTCCAAACAACATCCCGCATGTTAAAAAAATAATGTTTTTCCATGATGAATACATCATTAACATATATGGAATCTTTATATGAACCAATAGTGAAATGACATATTGTAATAAGACTAATTTGTCAGTCGATGAAATGAAGAAATGAAGATATTAAAACATGTGAGTATGCCCTACATCATTTTGTTGGTAGGAGATTCTAGTAGCTAAAAAAATGTTGAACAAAATGATTTTCATAGAAAAAGAACAAAATTGTCCATTGAATTTATTGTTGGAATGTTGAATCAACTTAAATTTAGTATTTTCATTGCATAATAATATCAGGAAATGATTTAAGGGTTATCTTGATTGAAAGATGATCTTGTGAAATTTTTTACATAGGCATTTGAATCAAATCTCATATAATCATTTGGGGTTATTAGTTAATATTTCAATTGGTTATTACTACCATTGTCCATCCTGAAAATTGGGGAAGAAAAGGGAATCCATAGGGGGTTAGCAAGGTACCAACATTCTCACTTGAAATGCATGTACACAAGTGAATGAGGGACTATATTTCTCATGAAAAAATAAGAAGAAAAGCAAACAATTATAGAAATGGATATATATGTAATGGACAACAGTATACATAGTAATCAAGAAAATATATTCTATAGTTTGAATAAATTTGCAAATTATTTTATATTATAATAATTGATTTTTAGATTCAACTAATTTTATCGACAAACATTTAATTCATATAGTCATATACATGAATTGAAGGTGGACATGTATTCACTTTACCATTAAGCTATGAAAGGGTGACATGCTTTTTTATATCCATGTTTAAGACACATTAATCAAGTTGCCAAGTCTATTATGAACTCATATATTCATGTAAAATATAACATACTTACCTATATGAAAAGTGGATGATCTTCTTACCTATATGAAAAGTGGATGATCTTCTTAATAAAGCAATAGGCTTAAGTAGGAAGGTTGAATCTAACATTGATTTGTATGTTTTAGTCTTTTCTACATTGGTTTTTGTATGTTTTAGTCTTTTCTACATTGGTTTTAGTGTGTTAATTATACAAGATTAATGAGAATTAAAACAACATGAATGTGATTGGTACTTGAACAATTTCATTAAAATATTTAGTGTTGACTCTTGATATCAAGCTTTTGAGTAGTAACATGCCACCCTTTTATTTATGGCTTCAAAGTCAAAACTCAACATACCTTCAAAGTCAAATGGGTATCTCCTTTCATTTGACATTTAACATTAACATAACCTTCAAAGTCAAATGAAAATCTTCTTTCATTTGACATTCAATATTAACATAACCTTTGGAGGAATGGTCCTTCTCTTATTTTTGTCAATTACTTTATTGACATAAGCTATTTTTAAAGTTATATTTCTTTAATGTTTTTGTAAATTACTCTATTCCATAAATTATTTTTAAGATTATATTTCTTTAATACGTTTCATTATGCATATCATAAATATATTTTATACATAAGTAATGATTTTTTATCAAAATAAACATTACAATAAATTAATGTTTCTTATATTACCTCTTTCTCTATTAATATATTTATTTATTTAAATAATTTTTTATAATACCTTAGTAAAAATATGTTTAAGCATGGAAACCAACATTCTTCATATTTTGAAATTTTGCATGAGAGACATATCATATAGTTTCTTACATTCTTAGTCTCCAACTAATATAATCATCACATTTGTTTCGGTGAAGATGATCACATAGGGCATGCTCACATATGAATTACCCATTTTGTAAACACTTTAAACAATGTTGAGATATGCTATAGGTTTTAAAAATGATTTATATGAAATAACTATAGTTTTTTTAATAGAGTAATGATTTAGAAATTTTATTAAAAATATATATTTATTTAAATATGTAAAAATGTTTTTGATTGGTTTGTGACAAGTTATAAATCTCAATTTTACAATAATATAATATAAATATCTACTTTAATATATACAAAATAGTTTAAACTTTATCTCTTATATATATATATATATATATATATATATATATAATTTATGCAAATTTCATATTTAAATTTACGAAGAAAAAAATTAAATATACTAATTGACTTTTTATTATTATTATAAGTAAAGTTCTTCAAATTTACACTCATTACAAAATTATTTAATAAATAAAATTTGGAAAATTATTATTTTTCCATAATTATCATTAACCATTAAAAATATGTGAAGAAAATTTTGTTGTTAAATTATGTGACTAAATCTAAATTAGTAATTTTCATAATTATTAATAACAACTAAAAATATATGAAAATAATTTTATTATTAAATCATGTGACTAAATCTTACCACGAAAATAATTCTTTTTAAATCGATGTGAGCTACCTAGTCCTACCTAGTCCTTTATTAAGTAATACCATTCGATTACATATAATTTCATTATAATACAAAATCATTAACATATGCTACCAACAACCGTTATAATGGAGGATAATAATTGAACATAATTATAACAACCACAACTAATAATAGAGGAGTTTCGTAACTAATAATTAGATGGTGATATTGGTGTGCCTGCACCCATAAATAGACAAGGAAAATAGTTAGAGCAATGATATAATACATATAGGCAAACCCCCAAATAGGTTTAAAAATCATAGTATTAGGGATGTTGTAGTGCGGTATTGTTTATGCGTAAGCAAGGATGCATGTGTTGTCATGTCCACATACTTTTCCATTCACCTCATTTTTACTGCTTTACAAATATTGCAAAAAATGGTATAGTATTCCAAGATATTTAACTATTAAAATATATATTTTGTTGTATTCTACTTTGGGTTAGCTTTTTTAATTGAGTTGACTACTGTACCATATACATGTAATTAAAATATTTAATATTATTGTTTTAAGTAAATGTTTATGTTAAATTAGATTGAAAGGCATCTTTGGGTTCCATCCATAAACTTTTGCTATAAAAGAATCAAAATTAGGAATTCCAAATATGTTATATATACACGACTCTTTTGCTTTGATAATGATGTCTATTGCCCACCCATTATTTGGGTATGAAAATATCATAAACCTCCTTCAAGCAATTGTTCCTAGGGTTTTAAATCTCATGGCCCCTTCCTAACCAAATTCTAAATTCATTATTTTTTAATCATGGTGTTTAATTTTTTTTTAAGGTTTTCTTTAGTTTTGATGGATTCACCTCACTTTAACTAGGAGGGTTGTACCTTTGAAAAGGTTATCTCCTTTAGAGATTCACTTCTTGATTCAAAGAAGTTTTCTTTCATGTCATTTTGTATCGATAAGACTTTTTCCATGTTGATTTTTAATCTTGATCCTTGTTAAGTTAAGGTGGAGGAAGTTTACTACCATGTCTATGGGTTTAGTTGTATGCATGATATTGAATATTCATGCTAGAAGATCTTCAAGTATCGATATCCGAGTTTCGGATCTCCTTCTCATAGGACATTGTCATGTGGAGTAAGCTAATCTTGAAGCAAATGAACTCTCTTTTAAGCCACAAATCTAATAAGAATCCAAAAAAAATCTAGGCATTTGCAAAGTTCTACCACGATCCAAGATCTGTGCATGGTGGAACAATGTCCTTAGGGGTTTTTCCCTATCCTAAATGGACCTAGATCATTAGAAATTCAATCAAAGTTCTGAATCAATGGGAAATCTAACTTTCTGTATCGCTAGATTCCAGAAACTAGAGTGAATTTTTCTACAAGATTAAACGACTCCTTGTATAATGCTACATGCATGTGCCAAAGGTTATTTTTATCCTTGAATTTATCTTTGTGTTTGACAAGGAGAAATTCATGTGCAATGGGCCTTTGATTTATGGGAGGGATGTCCTCTTCTCAAGTTGGCTTTAGCAATGAAGTTTCAATCCATTCATTGAAACATATATTTAGTCTCAATCTAAGTGTGAAAGTCTGACTCGTGAACCAAATGGTCATTTAAGGCTACCATCATCTCAGAATTGATCTTGAATCTTTCTAGTTTTGCAAGTCAAGAACCTCTAACATTTTTTAGGCTAATCTTGTACTGCTCAAAATAAGCTTTCTAACGGTCCAAAAAGCACCCAAAACAGAGTTTGTATGTAAAAATTATGGCCCTAGGAAGTTGGTGTACCAACTAGACCCCTCGAGGTTGCATTCTTTTTGCCACCTTAGCGCCCAAGGTTAGGGTTTTGGATCTTATTTTTTTTCCTCTCAAGGTTTTTGGCATTATGTTAAAATGTAGTTTTAGCCTCTTGTTATACACATTTTGAGAATGAGCATAGTAGACACATATCCTCTCAAAGATAGCTACCACCATTCTAGCCATTGTATATGTACAATGTTTTTCATCGATCTTTGAGCACTAGAATTTGGCTTTCATTGTATCTGTGTGCTTATTTTATGTATTATTGTTGTCTTTCCTTTCATTATCAATAAATCTGAATTATATTGTCTTGTTAATATTTGAATGGAATTTTCTCAAAGCCATTGGAAATTGTCTCAAGTTATGTGTGTGTGTGTGTGTTCCCTCAATGGAGGTTACAAGTTTGAATTTGGAGGGGGTAACAACATGTACACCTTTGTAAATTAAAGCAGTCAAAATCACTACATAGAGGGAGCACCTTGCCCCACAAACATAAGGATTTCATACACCAATTTGGCGTTTGGCTACACTACGACCTTTAAGTATATTACGCACACATAAAGCAAGGAAAACCTCATGGGGAAACTGAAGGGATGCTTCCTCTTATTCGTGGATGACATCTCTAGTAAATATGTTGGTGTAGATTAGTGTGCCTCACCCAAGGGATTCAAACTAGAGGTCTACTGGCACAAAACTAGCCAAATGCACAACATTCTCTCTCTCTCTC
>ML782698.1:435299-464809 GCA_009831015.1 Picea engelmannii
CACACACACACACACACACACACACACACAATTATTTTAATTTTTAAATTTTGATTTCTTTTAGGAAAGAATCAAGTTGTTTATCCTAAAGGCTATTAATAGCATGAAGGTTGGTCAAACTTCCCTCTTGTAGCATTGCCCCTTCTCCAAAATTTCAAGATGAAAAGGAGATTGATCGTATGAGACTCCCCTGAATTTAAACTTGTGACTTCTTGTCAACACATCTTCGAACAATCACTTCAAATGGATTAGGCTAACTTGTCACATGAGTTAACTCACTCGAGGGTTAGCTCAAGCAATTGACATACTCCAAAAAGGGCATAATGTTGAGGGAGGTTGTGGCAAAACCAATGGGTCCTTCAGGGTTACCGGTTGGTTATCCACTCAATGGTGAATCCATCCACCATCTGGATATTTCAAGAAAATGGGGAGGGGGATTCCACGAAATATTCTTTCGTGTGTGTGTGTATAAGTCCAATGGGTTAATTAGTCACTTTGAATTAACTAGTTTCAAAATGGAGATCGTTGAAAGATCACGGTTTCAAGTAGTATAACACCCCTTTGGATTAAGAATGCATGTTGTACTCCAACAACATTTATCTTGGATACCATTCTCCTAAATAAAAAAGGAAAAAAAAAGATTTCCATAAAAAAAAGTCAATTAGAAAAACCAATAATCACATGTTTACATAAACACATGGGGAGGTGATTTCTTTGAATGAAAATTATAATAAAAAGATATACTAGGACAATAAAATAATAAAAAATAGCTTAAGAGACCTAATAAACAAGTAAAGTGATTCTCTAATTTAAATATTTACTTGACATTTTTTTTTTACATATATACTCATTGTATGTACACACACCTTTAAGAGATACGATGAACATGGTATTCCCCATTCACATTTCCACCCTAGAGTAGCCCACCCTTCCATACCCTACTCGATATGAGAAAGTCGTGTCCCATTCTTCTCGTCTCGTCCACTTATTGTAACCACGATGTTTACTCGTCACTTAATCGAATTATTAAATGAGGTGTGTTTTTCGTATAATAAACCCGCAATTCTAATTTCAAATAATTTACCCATGTTCTCCTTCCACCTTACCCTTAACTTCGGTTTGTGTGAGCTAAAGAATTCCCCCTTTCCTTCTTATATGGACAAAAGCACTTATGACCTTCAATGTGCTTGTCATTTTCTATCCTTATCTCCTTCACTTTACCCTATGTATTCCATCACCCACTACCTTTTTTTTCAAATTTCCACATTACATTTGTCTCCCCACTTACTACTGTTTTTCAAACCCCACCTCACCTCATTCATATTGCCTCCTAAATTAATGCTTAGACCACCCAATACCCCACCCCATTCAAATAACTTCCCTCTCTCCTTTTACATACATATATAACATTTAGACCCCACTCTCATCATATTGTCTTTACCTTACCATATTCCTACTGCTACCCACCTCATTGAGAAGACATACATACATATATAACATTTAGACCCCACTCTCATCATATTGTCCTTACCTTACCATATTCCTAGTGCTACCCACCTCATTGAGAAGACGTACATACAATAGCAGGGAAGACGGGTCATGTATTGTTGCTTTATTCATTATTAAGGGGATTCCTCTTTAAATTACCTTTGGAATGATATATACCACTCACATCCCATAGATTGCGCTCTCTCCTGCTAATTTCTTCATCATGAGAAGGTTGTTAGATCTTATCATGGGCATGATAGAATTTTCACATTGCTCATTGACCAAATCAAAGGTTGACACATCATTAAGTAAAAAAATTATGTTCAAAGCAGAAAAACACAAATTTATTTTACAACCAATCATAAAAGGAAGATAACATGTAGGGTCATATGCGTGTGCAGGTGGGTTTAAAATATGAAGATAATGGTCACAAGGATTGGACTTTCTTGCACCCAAGTAATAATATTTTAATGGATTATACTTTCCTCATTGTCAAAGGTTGACTACCATAGTCGTTAACTTGGATGGTTAATGGTTAAGTATCTTAAATTCCATGTAAGAAGTTTCTACTATAAAACAAATTATTTTTATTTTTTCAAATATTAATATAAAATATCAATTTACAAATATTTATTATATTAAATATGAATAAATTAATTTCCAATTTATTAAATTAATAAATTATTACTTTGATACCATTTAGAACTTTTTTCTTTCCTTATTTCATATACAGTATACCCACTGTCCCAACAATGAAAACCTTTTTGTATTTTCGAGAGAGGCAAGTCCTTTATTTCACCTTTATGTACATGCCCTTCCCTTTAGTCCTTTTCAAGATCCCCCCATATTGTCTAACATGTGAAAACCCTGTGCCATTAAATAACTCATAATGCGGTCTATGTAAAGAGGTATACCTTTCCCTGACCTCACCTCGGATTCTTTCATATACTTTTTCTTTTTTCTCATAAATTACTTTACAAAACCATGGTTTAAGTTTAAATATCTCACTAACTAAGGCCAAGCACCTTGGAAATAACCAATACCAAAATACCATATGGAGTAGTTTTTTATTTTGAATTTTTCCAAGGTGTTTTTCACTCATGGTTTTGTAAGTTAAGTTGTAAAAAATAACTAAGTTTAAAGGTGAAAAATAATTATATTGGTTAACTTGGTAAGTTAAGTTTTAATAGGAAAAGTTTAGTTATTGATTTAATTTTTATTAATAAAAATAACTATATTATAGTGTGGAAAAATAATTTGTTGGTAATTAGTAAAGGGCAGATTTTCACTAGAGCTAAATGCCTTTGAGTTTTGAGTCATTAATCACCTCTTTCCTTACTTCCAAAAATAGTAGTTAGACATCATACTCCAAGCTTTATCATTATTATATTTATAATGTTTTTAAAAAATACAAATTATCAAAAATAAAAAATAAAACATATTTAAAAAAAAAAAAAAATTTATTTCATTGGATGAGTATTTTTTCAAACTTCATAAATATTATATCTAATTTGTCTTTTTTTAAACTAACCATTCATTAACCATAAAATTTTCATCATAACATTTTCATTTAACAAAATTGTTACATTGAAGAATTCAAAAAAATTTAGAATTTGTATTCTCAATTAAGTATTCATAAAAAAAAAAATGAATTTTAATGAATATTTTGATGTGACTTAATAAGTGGACCATTTTTTTTGACGAGGTAAAACT
This sequence comes from Picea engelmannii, assembly GCA_009831015.1. NCBI lineage: Eukaryota > Viridiplantae > Streptophyta > Pinopsida > Pinales > Pinaceae > Picea > Picea engelmannii. The sequence continues at coordinate 438,501 of ML782698.1, forward strand.
TTATCTTGATTACTTTTTTTTCAAAATTTCAATGATTCCACTCTTTTTAAATTAAGTTAAAATTTAATAAGGAAGTTACATAGTAAAAATTCTCATCAATCAAGTAAAACTATAACTTTCAACAAAAATTTTAAATTAAAATAAAATATCAAAAAATTGTTAAATTTGTCCACTTATTAACTTCTATTTTAATATACCACTCCTTTATCATTAAACCACTACTTCATTAACCCTATTTTCCAATATGATTACGACATTCAACCAATATAAACTCATTATTGTCTAACATTACCCATTTTATGTCGAACAATATGCCCAATGCAACATGTGAATCCACTAAAAGTCAAACAATTTCAAAGTTTCAAATGGATATGTCTATATAACACTCATAATTATGTAACAAAATGCACTTTTTCAACAATTTTTCATTAATTTCTAACTTAAAACATAATTTTGTTTTTTTTGATTTGGTATATTTTTAATTGTTAAGAGAACAAATAATTTCAAACACCTAAAAACTCAAAAAAATGACTTTTAGTAAGAAATATTTTCAATATAAAATATACCATTAATCAACAATTTTAAGTTAAATGAGTTTTATTAGGAAATATTTTCAATATAAAATACATAATTAATCACCAATTTTAAGTTAAAAAACATTAAAATTATTTAAAAATAATAATTTGTTGTATTTTGTCTTTTTATAAAAATTATAAAAATCACTTAATTAGTGGACAAATTAATCTTTATACAAATATATTTTTTTAATTAAAATTTAAAATTTTAATTATGTAAATTATTATAAAATATCAAAATATTTTAAATAAATATAAAATGACAAAAAAAATTAAAAACAAAATTTTATAATTAAATTTTTTTATCAGAAATAAAACTTTCAACAAAATTTCTAATAAATTAAAATTAAAAAAATATTAAATTTATCCATTTATTAACTTCTTTCTCTTTTAAATTACTTCTAATAAATTAAAATAAAAAAACAAAAATTAAATTTATCAATTTATTAACTTCTTCCTCTTTTAAATTACACACTGTTTTTCTTCAATAGTTTTTGGACCTCCACCAACTTAGTTGTTCAAGGTGCAAAATCAAGTCATGGTCATCGACATCAGAAGTAAATAGGCAGCCACTGGACCCCACTCTCCACCATGGGCCGATATAGGAATAGTCAAGAACCAAAAAAGACCTCGCCCAACTTTTCTCAATCTCATGGTTGTAAACTACTCACCTCAGCTCCCCAATTTCGGCATGTGACCGTGCAGGGAACTAAAGATCCGGCACTGCGCAGGTGTTCGATGATGATTATAAGAGTAGTCACAAGCTGCTGCTGCCGCCTCCCCTCTCAATTTCTCTCGTCTTCCTTTCCAATATATATGTTTAATTTCTTCTCAACTGCCATTGATAAACTTTCCACGGCCTTCTATGTCCTTTTTTTATCTTTTTCCATTGAAAGTCTGCCATTTAAAACACACTTTTTGTCATCTCCAATCCTGTCGGCGATCATACGCCAAGGATTTGGTGCCCTCTATGATCTGGGCAACTGCCCACATGCTATTTCCAATTGGGGTGGCTCTGGTCCCCGGTACCCACTATATTTAGTCCCTATGAGGGGCGAGAGGGATTTAGAATGTTGGGCAGCAGCAGCACTTTGATTTGATTTGATGGGGGTTTGGCTTTTTCTTTAACCATTATGCCCAATTCAATCTGATATAACTTGGCCTCTGCAAATGCTTATGGGGAGAGAGAGTGTGATTCATTGAGAGTAAATATTTCATGATATGTGGGCAAATGAGAAAGTGGTGGAAGGGGGGCATGCTGTCGAGCACCAGGGATTGGTCACCAGCTGACTGACTTCCTGCAATGCAGGGTGTAAAGGATGGATGTGAGTTCTTCCTCCCTTATTCTATTTTTATAATTAATGCCCACTTAGTTTAACTTCAGTACTATGGTGCCAGTTTCCCGGATGGTTTGATACAAATTATGGAAGAAATTTTCCGCTTTTCTCATGAAGTTATGGAGTGTATACAAATTTTGTTATTTGGATGTATTTGCAGTTTTGGTCATGGTCAGTAATCCTGCATCTCTCCATGATTGGAATACTTTTTTTCTGCATTGTTAACAGGATCATGTGAACAATCCTTACTTTCTCATGTTAGTGTAGGTTACAGTCTCTGTTCATGTAATTTCATGTTCGGAGTCTTTTAGCATGCTGTGCTTTGTAACGTCACCACACTTTAGTGTCGGGACCATATCTGAATTGACAGTCTGTGGCTCTATTCTCAGTCTGTTATATGTTTTCTTGTTGTTTGATGTTAGAGTTATCAATGTATCATATGGGTATCAAACAGTCCCCTTGGTGTGTTCAAGTATAAGTTTCAAGCAATCCCCACGGTGTATTCAAGGATAGGTCTCAAGCAGTACCCATGTTGTTGTCGAAGTGGAGCATCGTGATCACTTTCACCAGGATGGCAAGAGCTTAAATGATATGGGTAGATGTATTGAGCTGACAGACTGTAAAATTTGAAATTTGGATTGAATACAACTAGGTCTTTTCATCATCGTTGCCTTTCACATTATTTCGGTCCTTATAACTTTTAGTTGAGGAGTCTGCTTGTAGACTGCATGTCTCTTTCCTTTGGTGCTTATGCTCCGGGTCTCTCTTCTTAGTGTCTTGTTATTCCAGAGGAGTTCGCTTCTCGTAATCTCTGTTCTAAGTTTCTTAATCTTCCATATGACTTTTCTTCTCGTAATTTGTGTGATAACTAGGTCTGTTTTCTTCTGCTGTAATTTCTGTTCCTGTACTTGTGTGTTTGTTCTCTATGCAGGACACCTTATTTTCTATGTGATTTACTTCCTCACAAATTCCTTTATGGGTTGTTTATTTCCAGGAAATTATGGAGCCTGTAGGTCTCTAAATTCATTTTTTCACTTGTACAATTCTCAGGAGTAGCGGTATAGGTTTCTGGTTTCATCGTTTTCTACCGTATTCCTCTTTATAAGTTTAGTCATGGACTGTGGTCACAGGTAGATGTTAGACGTTTCTATTTTGCCCATTTATTCTTCACATTGCTTCTTACCTTTTTGCAATAGACAGGACTTGCATAGAAATATCACATGTCTATGTTTCTCGTGCGTTTGTTGTTTTCTTTGAGCATTGTTCTAAACTTCCGTTCTTAGCTTGTATTTTCCCCTTTTTTATTTGACACAAATACAATTTTTACTAGTTGATTGTGCTGCAGTAATATTTAGGTCTCTGTTCCAGGCATCTATTATTCACAATATTTGTCTTCAATGTCATATTTCTCTTCATTGTATGTTTTAACCATGGTTGTATGCCATGTTTGGAGAGTAATGTCATCTGTCTTTGTTTTTAGGGTGTTGTTTTTCACTTCATTTCCTTCTCATTGTAGACTTTGTTTGTTAAAGGGTATAGGTCTCCATCTTTATAGTGAGGAACATTGATTATAGACTGTTTACCTAGAGAATGTGTAGAGGCTCTTCTTCCAGGATTATAGCTTCAGTATTATTTCTGTCCATTGTCATTTTTAGTGTTGTTTGTGTTCACATATTTTTTTTATAGTGTTCTCATTTGAAGATATATTTCTCGTTTTTATTCTTTTCCCTTTCAGTTATGGCGTATTCTTGAAGTGATGTTATAAGTTATAACTTGGTAATGTGGAAGTTTGGCTAAAAATTGTACCGTTTACCTGTCATACTACTCTCGCTCTCTCAATTTTTGAGATTTTGATAAAAGATTGTGTTTTTATAGTAATGTTATATGTCTCTATTCCGTGTATGTTTTTCTTTGGTTATATTTTCCTTGTAATGTTTGTTGTGCTACCGCTGACATGTTGTATGCCTTGGTTATAAGGCTCTTATTTATTTTCTTGTTATTCGGATATGGCATGGATTCCCATTGGAACATTATTGATGTCTGTATTTTTCCATCAGGACAATGTTTTACTTTTACGTCTTGTAATTATTACCGTAGGAGTTTTTCTCTCTACAGATAATTTTGGCAATGGATTGCATTTTGTTACTTGTTGTATGTCAACTTGGAATTTTACTTATCAAATAATTTCTTCTTTGTGATTCTTGTTCCTGGCCGGGTTTTTATATCAAGGTTGTAGTGCTCTACCCGGAGGAGATTTCCTTGTGATTTTTGTCCTGGACAGTATGCCTATTGGAATAGTATTGAACTCTATCTTTGGATTGCTCTTGTTACTTTAGGTTTATAACTTTATTCATACTACTGAGATTAGTGGTAGTAGTCAAATAGAGTCAAAGTTGGCAGGCTTTGATAGCATTAATATGTAGATTTATGTTTTGATATGCTTCAGGAATTTTTTTCCTTAAATGTAAATACAAAAGGATGGGTGCAGTTTGGAGCTCTGGGAGGTGCAGAGGCATACGGGCAAGAGCATATGCAAGAGGAGATAAAGTGAGCCATCGATGGCAGCTCCAAGCCATCCACAAGAAGATGAATTGTCTGCAAAGACACTGCAGAAACGGTACGAGGGGTTGGTGACAGTGCGCACTAGGGCAATTAAAGGCAAAGGAGCATGGTACTGGATACACCTTGAACCTATTCTGTTTCAAAATCAAGATACTGGGGTTGCCAAGGCTGTGAAATTGCGTTGTGGCCTCTGCAGTGCCTTGTTTTCTGCTTCAAATCCTTCTAGAACAGCATCAGAGCATCTCAAAAGAGGCACTTGCCCCAATTTCAATGGAGCAGTTTCTAATCCCATTTCCTCTATGCCTCCCAAAACAATTACGTCTGCTAGCACTTCTCAGAACAGGAAAAGAAGTGCTCTTACCTTGCCACAAGCAGCTATGCCTCTAGCCATGATTGGCACACCTCGCCCCACTTCTGAAGCTGTTCGTTTTAGTAGCCCAACTCCTCTAGTGCTTTCTGGGGGAAAGGAGGATCTGGGTGCACTTGCTATGTTAGAAGATAGTGTGAAGAAACTAAAGAGCCCCGGGGGAAAAGGAGGTCCAGGACAAATCCTAAGCAAAGCTCAGGTCGAGACAGCACTCAATTTGCTTGCTGAATGGCTCTATGAATCCTGTGGAACAGTTTCTTTTTCTTGTGTAGAGCATCCAAAATTCAGATCTTTTCTCAATCATGTTGGTCTCCCACCTATCAGTAGAAAGTATGTCGCTGCAGAAAAGCTGGATGCCAAATATGAGGAAGTAAGAAACGAGTCTGATGCAAAGCTTAGGGATGCCTTGTTTTTCCAGCTTGCATCAGATGGCTGGAAGAAGAAGAATTTGGCATATGGCGATAATTTAGTAAATTTGACTCTAAATCTCCCCAATGGAACTAGTCTCTTCCGAAAGGCCCTTTTTACCAATGGGGCCGTTCCTGCCAAATATGTGGAAGAAACTATTTGGGAAACTATCACAGGGATCTGTGGCGCAACAGTAGAGCGTTGCGTAGGCATAGTTGCAGATACAGATAAGCATAAGACAAAGGCACTCCGAGAATTGGAACGTAAGAATTGTTGGATGGTGAATTTAACATGTCAAGTTCAAGGATTTAGTAGCTTACTTAAAGATTTTCATAAACACTCTTCTTTAGTTAGATCAGCTGCTTCTGATTGCTTTAAGTTGGCTACTTTCTTTAATAGCAAACATCCAGCTAGTACATACTTTCAGAAGTATCAGATGCAAGAAATGGACCATATAAAATTGTTTAGAGTCCCTCCTGATCCTCCTTTTGCTAGTAGCAATTTCCCCTACAATTATGCCATGATGGAAGATGTTGTTAATTCAGCGCGGGTATTGCAACTTACAGTGTTGGATGAGTCCTTCAAGGTCTTTTATGCAGATGATCCTCTTGGTAGGGAACTTGCAGATATGATTCAGGATATGAGGTTCTGGAATGACCTTGATGCAGTGCTGTCATTGGTGAAGCTGATCAGGATGATGGTACAAGACATCGAAGCGGATAGACCTTTGGTAGGACAATGCCTGCCACTCTGGGATGAATTGAAAACAAAGGTTAAGGATTGGTGTGCCAAGTATAACATCGATGAGGGACCTGTGAAAGAGATCATTGAAAAGAGATTTGCCAAGAATTATCACCCAGCATGGGCAGCTGCTTTTATTCTAGATCCTCTCTACCTTGTCAGGGATAGCAGTGGGAAGTATTTGCCCCCTTTCAAATGTTTGACAGCGGAGCAGGAGAAGGATGTTGACAAGATTATTACCAGATTGGTTTTCAGAGAGGAGGCCCATATTGCACTAATGGAGCTCATGAAATGGCGTGCTGAGGGCCTAGATCCCTTGTATGCACAGGCAGTTCAGGTAAAACAACCTGATCCTGTCACAGGTAAAATGAAAATCGCCAATCCTCAAAGTAGCAGACTTGTGTGGGAAACATGCTTAAGTGAGTTTAAAGTACTTGGCAAGGTTGCCATCCGGCTGATATTTCTCCATGCAACTTCTTGTGGTCTAAAATGTAACTGGTCATTCATGAGATGGGTCTACACTCATGGGCATTCTAGGGCTGCAATGGATAAAGCTCAGAAGATGATATTTATTGCCTCGCATGCTAGGCTTGAAAGGAGAGATTTTGTGAATGAGGAGGAGAAAGATGCAGAACTGTTTGCAGATGGTGAGGATGACGTGCTTAGTGATGTTTTTGCAGATCCAGCAATGTAACATATATTCCAAGGAGTCTTAGGACTAATTCTTTTCCTCTTGCCCTTGTGGTGTGGTTCACGGAGGAGGGTAAAAAAGAATGAGTAACACTATTAGATTCATGTGCTCTAATATTGATTATGTATATCAGATCTATCATTGATACTCACAGAGTCTTTCCATAATTTATCCTCTTCTTTTTAGACATTAGAATGTAGGTTCTTGTGTTGTAGATTATCCATGATTGCCACTTCTTGTCTTGGATCAACAGTTGTTATACATTTTATTACTTCCGTGACCTGTCTTATAATTGAATTTAAGAAGAGTGGAAGCTTTCATTTTTGAGATTTAAACAATTTTGCCTAGACATTCAATTGTGCAGTGGTTCTTGTGTCATAGATTTATGTATGGCTGCCTTTTCTTGAATCGACATTCTTATACACTTGATTACGTCTGTCTTATAATTAAGTTCACGAAGAATGAGTGCTTTAATTTATGAAATTCAATAAATTTAGTTGGCCTAGAATTCCGAGTTGTGCAGGTAAATGAGAATGTGCATCAATTTGTGTTTTCTTAAAGTTAGATGTTAAGCCTGAGACCTTAAGGCGAGGTCATTCTTCCTTTAAAATGACATTGGACTCGAATCAGATACTATTCTCCCCTTCGTTAAATTTACTTAGATTGACAAGTTTTTTAGCAAATTTATCAAGCAGTTACTAACCCCATCACCGATGGAGAATTTTAGAATCAGAAAATATTGACGTGTATGCTGGTTTAAAATGTCCTCAGATCACGTGTTTTCCTCTTAACCATTTAATGGTTTTGGAATTTCGGATGCAGATCTATAAAGCATCATGTTCCTTTAGTCTTAATATTTGATTTCGAGATAAACAAGAGAGATTGTCGCACCAAGAGATTACATCTGATTATGAATGTTGCAATTATACTTGGAAGCATGCCATGTAGTACTTCGTTTGGAGTTCTCAGTTTTGCTGTAAATTTAAAGTAAATCAGATAGTAAGAGAGGAATTTGTCTGCAGAACTGACCTTTTATGTATACAGTTGATTAACTTTGCCTACTGTTATTTAAGCTACAATATTTTCGTTTTGCAGAAAACATGAGTTGCAGGCTACTGTATCTCTTCTTTATACAGTGTGTTATGGCAACTTATATTTTATCCTTGTTATAAAGTTTAAAAAATAAAAATGCAATTTTGTTAAAAAATAAAAATGCAATTTTGGCTGATGAATTGGATACTAAGTGCTTAATGAATATCTTTTAATACTAGTTATATGAGGCACAATTTGCTAGTCTGTGAACAGTGGAAGGGGTGGTTATAGGGTTTCCCTTGAAACTGAAATTCAGATCAGCCATCGAATTTGATGATTGATGCAGTATAGTTTTTGAGAAATAGCATAACTCATAAAGTACTATCTGCAAGTATTTTTATATCCATATCTCCCATCCTTTTGGATTTGTAAAAGTTATCCTTTTCACGACCTCCCCAAGGTAATAAGAGCCTCAAAGCTGTGTACTTGTGAAGCATCCAAACTTTGCTTCCAGTCTGTAACTACTGGATAAAACAACGCTAAAAATAAGAGGCCTAAATACTCCATCAGGCCTTAGCTAATATTTAACTGGGCACCACTCAGTGCCAATTCATTAGATCTAGCACCACTTAGTGTGATGATAAAAAATTATAACATAAGTAGCAAATTTAGGCACATGATTATAATGGTAGTAGTTGCTTGGTTTTAACAATTACCCTGCAGTGGTCTCACTCATTTGACAATTCAAAATGTATCAAGATGAAATTTGAGACACCTTCTCTTTACCTTTTGATACACATGTTATATGGTATTTTTTTTCCAAGGAAAACTTTGTGGGGAACCCAACGATGCTTACATTTTTGTATGGCATTCTGAGTAAAATTGTCGATATAGGCTAGTGTGCATAATCCAAGGGGATTTGAAACAGGCACTTTCTGGAATAGAACTAGCCAAAATGTCCAACAACATGGGTGATAACTAGTTGAACCTACCCCTTGGACTAAAATGTTTGGAAACATTATGCAGAACTAATCCCTTGGGCTAAAATGTTTGAAAACATCTCATCCCATCCTCAAATGTCTAGCAACTTTGGTGACAATTGGTTGAACTAATCCCTTGGGCTAAAATGTTTGGAAACATCTTATCCCATCCTCAAACACTTAAGAGTGAGATTGTTGATACCTTACCAGCTCCAATGAACATACCAGGTGCAAACATGTCACAAGTTAAATTTGAATCTGGATAAAGAGAGTAACTACTTTTCTTTTTAATTATCAGACTGAATCCATTTACCATTCATTAAATAATAGAAATAAAATAATAACAATTTGCAATTTACACTATAGTTGAAAATTGATATCGCAACTAGCTGGTTATATTGCCTACTCCTAAGATTTATGAACAGGATATATGTTTTAAGTAATCCCTTGGGCTAAAATGTTTGGAAACATCTTATCCCATCCTCAAACACTTAAGAGTGAGATTGTTGATACCTTATCAGCTCCAATCAACATACCAGGTGCAAACATGTCACAAGTTAAATTTGAATCTGGATAAAGAGAGTAACTACTTTTCTTTTTAATTATCAAACTGAATCCATTGACCATTCATTATATAATAGAAATAAAATAATAACAATTTGCAATTTACACTATAGTTGAAAGTTGATATTGCAACTAGCTGGTTATATTGCCTACTCTTAAGATTTATGAACAGGATATATGTTTAAGTAGCTGGTTATATTGCCTACTCTTAAGATTTATGAACAGGATATATGTTTAAGTAATCCTTTGAGCTAAAATATTTGGAAACATCTTATCCCATCCTCAAACACTTAAAAGTGAGATTGTTGATACCTTATCAGCTCCCATCAACATACCATCAGCTCCAATCAACATACCAGGTGCAAACATATCATAACTTAAATATGAATCTGGACAAATAGAGTAACTACTATTTTTAATTATCAAACTGAATCCATTGAACATTCATTATATAATAGAAATAAAATAATAACAATTTGCAATTTACACTAGTTGAAAGTTGATATTGCAACTAGCTGGTTATATTGCCTACTCTTAAGATTTACGAACAGGATGTATGTTTAAGGGGAAAAATTTAAACATCCTCAGTATAAAAATTATTTTTAAGGGAGGTAAAGGTTACAAAGTTATCCCTTTGAAAATTGATTCCTGCCTAACCTATGTTTACTTCAAAGATTAAGCTGTTCGTTAGTAACCATTTGAAAAAACTGTTAAAGACGGATTTTAAGTTAGAATACCTCAAATATTCCAATCCATTTTTTTTGAAGCACTCATTTTTTAGCCGTCTATTGACGTATCATTTTCCCATAACCAAAAGTTAATCATAAAAATTGATTACAGCATTTATTTAATCGCAATGAAAATCTGAAGTAAACCTCATAAGCTGTAAATTGTGAGCCTCAATCTTCATACTTACAAAACCCAAACATTATTCATTAGAAGATATGATTTGACCTCCTTATATCGAGAATTTAAACTAGATATATTCTAAATTGCAATGATATTTTGTATTTTCTTAAGAATCTTTCTTAAGAATGATGCATGACACAAGTTCACAAGGGATCATCTTTGCCATGTTAATGAAAGACGAGTCATGTAAAAGTAGATATGTTTAGAAAAAATTGTCAGAAAGTGTTCTTGCTTAGCTTATTTTGATAAGCTGCCCTTTGGTGAGACGATCATAGCAATCACAACATGTTGGCATCCTTTTTGGTTGAGATTTTGTTTAGTTTTGTTTAAAATTTTGTTTATGACACAAGTATTCACAGCAAGGTGTTGGAATGAGTTGGGTTAGAGAAAAGGTTTGCATTAAGTTAGGTTTCGATATTTGTGTGCAAATCAGTGATAACATTTTTGTCACTGTTAAATAAATTTTTTTAGTTTTGTTGGAGAAATTACTATTTTCGACACACTAGTTCAGTGGAAGTTCACTGACTAGTTCTATTTTAGACTTTCTATTTTTACCATCAATATTATGCATGCATGCATGTATTCTGCCATTATGCATGTTCTTTCCTATATATGAGTGTATTCCACTCATTCATTGTATCATATTGATCATCATCTATGTATCAAACATTAACTCATTGGAGTAGTGTGAATATATTTTCTCATCCTTCCATATTGAATCTCTTCCTTTGTTGATAAGTTTTGTTTGTACTTGCTTTAACTAGATCTCTTATGTAGGTTTCGATGAAACATTGACACTTTTGGGTAAAAACTAAAGATTTTGGTAAAATTATGTTAGATATTATCTTATATCTTGTTTTTTATTACTCTGTGTATTTGGACTATTTGTAATGAAAGCATATGAAATTATAAGATTTTGCATTATGAATATACTATGATCTACAATGTATCATGTGCATACATTTGGAGATTGATACAAGAATTAATATAATATATGTGGTGTTTCTCTTGCTTTATGTGCCATGTTGGATGTATAAGTTTTTATTTGAATTTTTTGTTGGTATGTTTTGTATAATGATTTGTGTAAGAATGTTAAGATAGGTGTCCAATGTACTCATGAAGAAAAGTTGAAATTCACTAATTTACTTTGTGAATTTCAAGATGTTTTTGCTTGGTCACATGAGGATCTTTGTTGTTTTGATCCTCCTCTCATACAACATGCCATTCCTATCAAGGAAGGGATAAAACCAGTTAGGCAAAAACAAAGACCCATTAACCCTGCACTTGAAGCTACTATTAGGAAGGAGTTGGAAAAACTTTTGAAAGCTAGTATAATTTTCCCGATTAAGTATTTGGAGTGGGTCTAAAATTTGGTTCTCGTCCGGAAGACCACTGGTCAGATTTGATTGTGCATTGATTTCCGCGCATTGAATAGAACAAGCGTAAAAGACCATTTTCTTCTCCCTGACATGGAAATGATTTTTCATCACGTTGTAGGGTCACAAATGATGTCCTTACTTGATGGTTTTTCTGGTTATAATCAGATCAAGGTAAAAAGGACTGATAAATACAAAACCACTTTCACTACACGTTGGGGCACATTTGCTTATGAACGCGTGCCTTTTGGTTTATGTAATGCAGGTGCCACTTTCCAAAGAGCTATGCATATGACTTTTGACGATCTGATCGATAAGATTATTCAAGCTTATCTTGATGACTTGATTGTTTATTCAAAAAACCGGTTGAATCATTTTGGTCATCTTATAAAAGTTCTCATGGGATGCATAAAGTTCGTTATTTATTTAAATCCTTCTAAATATGTTTTTTGTGTTACCAAGGGCAAGCTCCTTTGGCATATTGTTTTAGATTCGGGAATAAGCATAGATCTCGAAAGGATCGTTGTTATTCTAAACCTTCCTACCCCCACTTCCAAAAAGGAGGTTCAAGCCTTTATGGGCATTATCAACTTTGTCCATAGATTTGTTCCTCATTTTTCTTTAATAGTCAAACCAATTCACAATATTCTCAAGCAAGATCGCTCATTTTCTAGGACTGGAGATGTCGAAAATTCTTTCGTAAGGATTAAGAAAGAAATCAGTTCTGCACCAGTTTTGGTGAAACCAGACTTTGAGAAAGATTTTATTGTATACGCTAATGCCACTGAGGAAGCAATCTCTGTTATTCTCCTACAATGTGATGACCAGAATAACGAAAAACTAGTAGCTTATATGAGTCAAAGCTTATCAGATGATGAATTTAAATATTCTTATATCGAAAAACATGCTCTTGCTCTAGTTAAAGCTATGGAGAAATTTCGTCATTTTATTCTAGGCAAGCACACACAAGTAAAAGTCTATTTTCTTGTTGTCAAGTTTTTTCTTTCGCAAACTTATTTTTCAGGAAATATTGCACATTGGCTTGCGAAGATTTAGGAGAATGATTTAACCATCATGACTTCGAAAACAATTAAGAGACAAGACTTAGCCCTTCACTTGACTCAACATGTTGAAGCAAGTGAAGAAATTGACGAGCAAGATAATCCTCTTTCAACACTATTTTACATTGAGAGTCAAGCCCTTCCCATAGATGAACATCCCTGGTATAAAAATCTGGTGTATTACTTGTTATATCAGAAATGCCCAAATGATTTAGATACTCATCAAAAGAGAAGGCTCCATCTTGAATCTTCTAGGTACATTATTTTAGGGGACTTTTTGTTCAGAAGATCTATTGATGGCATATTACTTCGATGTGTAGATAATGAGGAAGCACATAAATTGTTACAGTAAACTCATGGATCTTCAGATTCCGTTATTCATGTAGGTGGTCACTTTTATGCGAAAACAACTTCTTTTAAAATCATCAGAAAAGGTTATTAGTGGCCCTCAGTTTTTTGAGATTCTTATAACTTTTAAAGATCTTGTGACAAGTGCTAGAAATTCACTAGGAAAGAACGTCTTTCTGCCATGTGTTTGCAACCTGTCCTCCCTGATTTTCCTTTTTTGAAATGGGGTCTAGACTTTATCGGTCCTATTAACCCTCCATCTTCAACAAGGAATATTTTTATCTTGATAGCCACAGATTATTTCACTAAATGGACTGAAGTTGTCCCTCTTAAACATTCATTGGATGAACAGGTTATTTCTTTCCTTGAAACTAATATTTTCTCCAGATTCGGCATTCCTTTAGAAATTATTACAGACAATCATCCTTCTTTCATTTCCTCTAAGCTAACTTAGTTTCTAGCTAAGGTAGGAGTCAAACATTTCACCTCATCAGCTTATTACCCTCATGGAAATGGGTAAGTCGAGTCTACTAATAAAAATCTGGTTAGGAACATCAACAGGCTCATTGAAGATAAGCCTCATCAATGGCACACCCTCCTCACTTACTCCCTTTGGGAAAATCACACTACTACCAAGGTAAGCACAGGTTGCACTCCCTTCCAGCTTGTTTATGGCCAAGAAGTTATTTTGCCTACTGAACTGGAACTTTCTTCTCTATGGCTGATGCTACAGAACGAAGTATTAAATTCTTCTAATGTCCCTCAAAGGATAAATGCATTGTTAGCTTTAGAGGAACAAAGAATTTTTTCTTTGAAAAACATAAAAAGACGACAACAAACTGTGAAGAAATATTTCAACAAAAGTGCAAAAGTTGTCAGGTTTAAAGTAAACGAGAAAGTCTTTCTTTGGGATTCAGCCCATGCTGATAGAGGAAGACATTCAAAGTTTCAAGAACTATGGTTGGGTCCTTTTAAAATCACTTTTGTTCTAGGCGCAAATTCTTATCTCCTAAAGGACTTGGAAGAGCAATTATTTTCCTATAGTACCAATGATTCTCACTTGAAACACTATGTGGAACTAGTTTGAAGATTGAACGTTGCATGAAAGTCATTGTTGTATTATAGTGTTCTATTTCACTATTTTGATTTTGCCTTTCTGTTTTTATTTTTCTGTTGTTTTGTTTCTGTTGTTTTTCTTTTATTGTTCTCCTTTTTGTTTATCAAAAATAAACTTTGGATCAGTTTCGCGACAAAGATGCTATTATGTAAGTATTGTTGGTCAATAACAATCAAGTTACACAACTTTCATGGTGTCCCCCGTGTAGACATCACTGGAATTTATTTATGCTTCCAGTACTGCTATTAGATAGATAATTGGATTTCCATCCCTCCTTTATGCTTCTCTTTCTTCCCCCCACCCTAAGATTCAAAAGACAACACTAGAAATTTTTCTCCTTAAAACAATAAACACTTTCATTGTGACCAATTGAATGTTATGCATACAAGAACAAACCCCTCATACATAACACTTTTCATGAGCTATTCCCAAAGTCCCAGATCATTTATGCTCTTAATCCGTCTCACTCCCCCTGTTGCATAATCATTTTGGTAAATAATTTTTTGATCTACGGTTCACTTGGTCTGCGAAACCAGACATTCTAAGTTCTTAATTTGTTGGAAACAGATTTCCATGTGGAGTCGCCATTTTGTTGACGCTTAAAAGTAAAACAATGAATACTATACTTGCAAATGATTGCCAATATTTATTATTTATATATATTAATAATATACTAGTAGGTGGGACCCCCTTGTTATACTCATTGGAATATGGTGGATAAGCAGTGCTTATATTTTTTCTGTCTATGTGATGGTAGCAACACAATTTTCTACAGTTCATTTGTTTCATATCATGGTTTAAAATGTTTATGGTAATATGTAGTGGTTGGTGATTAAACATGGAGCTAAATGGTTTGGATGATCCCTCATAAAATATGATAATGTTGCCCTTTTGGATGAAAGAGTTATACTCTAAGTTTTAATGTTATGTATTTTTCATGGCAAAGGTTGGATGATCATGACTCTTGCTATTATGGTTATGCACATTATTTGAGTTGCATAGTGGGTTGTGTTCCTATCACATTGTCATTTGAAGGATGATTGTTCCCATGTGATTAGTGAGATAGAACCTCAAGGGTCTAATCAACCACGATCTACTTCCAAGAAGTCTAAAGCAAACAACAGTGAAAAAAAAGAAATTTGTTTCACAAAGTGGCAAATATGGTTTTTAGATTATGTTTTTATGATTTCAATTGATGAAGACAATGCTTGGTAGTTTTCAGTCTTTTTGGACAACAAGCTTTGTTTTAGTATTTTGTGGATAATGTGGATTATGTGGACATATATATTCTTTTTGGATATGATATAAATTATTTCTGATATTTAAATATCTAGTTTGGAAGATATTAAAGGAAGTTACAAGGGTGGCATATGGTTAAAATGATTATTTTTTTTGTATTATGTTTCATGAGTTAGAAGGAAAAAATGACGAGAGTCACAAGGGGTCCCACCTACCTAGTTATTATTAAGTAAGACCCTTAACTATATTATTATTATTTATTTCTCCTAAACCAATTAGTTAAGTTAAATCAACTTAACTAAAGAAAGTAGTTGAACTACTTCAACTTATTTGGAAAGAATAAAAGTTGAATGAGAAGAATATACAAGGAGGGAATAGAAGGAGAAAGCAAGACTAAGGTTTTCTCTTTGGTTCCATGAGATAGTTTCAGTTTTCATTCATTTCTTAGTTTATTTAAAGTCTAATTCTCTTTTTGACAGCAAGGTCTTATTGTAGACAGCAAGGTTCGAGACTGAACCAAACTTTTCATACACTTGTTTTAGAGGTGTTGATCCATCATTGATAGTCTGTGTATTCTTGTCTATTTGTGAATTAATTTTCATGGTTGATAAAGGATATCTTGCAGAGTCAAATTGACAACAGTTTGTGGCAAGCTAATCCAAATTATTAATTTCAGTTTCACTTTACTGTCAGAGTCTTTTTGTATGGTGTTCATCAAAGATCTCTAAATCAGACTTTGGTCCATGCCCTCGCAAGGGTTTTGTAAAGAGAAAATACTTTTGATATCTCAGAGTGAAATAAAATCAGATTGTTATTTTGTCTCATATATGTGTATTTGTGACTTGCTTACATTTTGCTTTTTGATCTCCATGTTTACTTAATCACAAATCTGTGTATATTCCAAAAGTTTTATTTTATTTTATTTTTTCAAAATATTTTAACTATAAATTAGCCTCGGTCCTTGTAATTAATACTTGTGGATTGAGAAAATATTTTGAGGGTATAAACCCCCATGTTACATTCCCAATTATCTTTTCCTAGCCATGCAAGATCTAAAAATGATTGAGTAGGGTAATTCATATCTTTTCCTCAACACTATACATACACCATCATACATATCCCTCAACCAAGTATAAGTAGCTCAAGGATGTGAGCTATAAGAGCCATATGAGAAATGTACCATATATGAAAGTGTTTCTCACTCAAACAACCAACCAACATATGCCATGTTCAGATCTCACAACAACCATACCAAGATTCATATGCATGTCCCTCATGCATATATCATCATATAACATAGATATCCCTCAACGATATCAGATCTATACCAACCATGAGAGTGTTGCTCACTCAATCAACCTGTCATATACCATATCCAGATCTCACAACAACCATACCAAGAATGCTTCAATCATTCACCATACCATAAGCATAAGTGATCATTAAAAACAACCATGCAATCATACCATAGTTTCTATAGATGGTCTTAACATGTAGTATGTCGATCTGGAACTTGCTTAAGACTTTAGGGACCTGGCACCAACATCATCTCAAGTATTTATGATTTTTTCACATGCACACAACCTCCTCTACTACAGCCTACATATACATGCACATTCCTCCACTGCAGTCCGCGTACGTACGCGACTTGATCCACTACAACTCACGTACACTTCAGAAACTAGGGTTTTTCTGAAGCTCTGAAACTTCCACCATCAAGCCTCCTTGCTACCTCCGACTTTTGAAACTTATGATGCATCCATGAGTACCTGCAATGAACCTTTCACCAAATAATGGATATTCAATATGCTCAAAGATCCTTCACATAAGATACACTTGCTCTCTTATTTATACTCTCCAAGTAGTTTCCTCTAGGGGTTATCTTCTAACCAACTTCCTTCTTTTAGGGCTAACCCACTTCTAATGACTTTGTCCACTTACAACCACTTTATCCACAAATAGTAAGTTCACCACTTCTAGTTGCAACTAATTTATTTTTAATTATTTTCTTTATGCAACAACTTAACCCATGATTAACTCCTAGTTTCACCCACTTTGACTAGTCAAATTCTTCTAGGAGCTTCTAGAATAATTTGACTTCTTTGACCTTCTTGACTTCTTTGACCTTCTAGGGGCTTCAATATAACTCATGAGGGATATCCAACTTCACAAGGCTATAACTCTCTAACCGTGAGGATCCATGTGGCATACCACATATCACCAAAAATGGAACGACATGTACTATCCATCTAGAATAGTCTAACCTACAAATTCACTAATATTCATTACATTATCCCTTAAAAAAACTTGGGTTCCCTAACCACATTGTTGGGGCTACTTAACCATTTGGACTTTGCAAAGCATATTTCCGTGAGGGATTTCACCATAAGGGGACCACCTTGATAACTTTATCCAAGAGTGTCTTCCTGTGAGGGATTTCACCATAAGGGGACCACTTTGGAGTTCATCCATTTGGTTCCTATCAACCATGACATGACAGCAATGACACAACTTCCTTTGCTATCAACCTTAACATCAATAACAACACATCACTATGACATCAACCCTTTGACATCAATCCCTTGGCATCAATTACATCAATGACAAAATAATTCAACAATCAATACATCAATGATACAAACACATTACTATGAAAATACTTGACATTTACCCTTTGACATCAATCCTTTGACATCAATGACAACATAGTCCAATAGAAAAAAAAAAGGACAAGAATAAGGTTGCTACTTGAGTCACTGTGATGGAAATTCTTCTTAACCCTTTACTTGCTTGATGTTGCCTCTTTTTGATGTAGGAGCATCAAATGATATTCTTAAACCTGACCCAAGGGGGTCAAACCATTTACTAAGGGAGTTGGTTCCCTAATGATTTCATTTTAAGTTTCTATGTAATAGGTATGTAGATTTTTCTAGAAGGTATCTAGCTTCGAGTGGTTTCATGATAGTTTGGATTGTTACTAATTTCTAGGAACCGAGTCCTAAAATAGGGGGATTTGTTGTAATAGTTCGAGATTATCCAATTTGAGCTAACGAAGGATTCTGAATATCTATATAATTGTCATTTGTAAGTGTAGTAGAGGTTAGAGAGAGTGATACTTTGTGTGTATTTTGCACTATTGTATAAGAGAGCTCTGAGACAGTTTGGAATCTCGAGTTCTAGTACTAAATAAATGAATATTTGGTTGGGATTGAATTCATCATCGTGTCAATGTGTCTCTTGTCCTCTTTACAATCCAATTGAAGAATAATTTTTCATGTCTCTGATTACAAGCAGAAATTGAATAATCAGAAATTTCCTCCAATTATATTGTGGTATAGACTTGTGTTTCCAGGAGGTGACGAAGCGACTGTAGAATCAAGAATAGAGAGAAATTAATCCATTAGATCAACCCCAAGATAACGTGGTGGAATTTAGTAGATAGGGGAGTTTAAATCATCCAATCGTTGATCATATTTATATCAACGATCCTCGTTAAACATCGACTCAAGAAAAATTGTTAGATTGAGGATTGAGTAAGATCAATAGAGGTAGATCTACTTGCATTTTAAGTTACATGAAATTTATTGATAAAGTCAATTTGTGAAAAGATTAAAACCAGTGGGTTTGTGCGAGACATGTGTTGAAGTCGCGTAATTTCACATTTTTGATAGTGGTTTTTAAAACCACCTTCAAACATTTTCGAAGATTTAAACTACGGTCACGCACATGGTCATATGCATGGAGTGCTAAGCAATGAGAGTTGTGAGTTCAGTTCAAAAAAAATATTTTAGTTTTGAACCTGTGATCACATGGGTAAATTTGCATAAATAAGTGCTCGATATTATGTTGACCCTACATATAATGAACGAAGAATTGATCAGAAATTGACAAGGAGGGAATACTTGGGGATTGGGCATTGATCCAACCAAACTATCAAGTGGTATCAGATCTTTTCAAGCATTGTCTTCATCACCCATGCCTCTCAAGAGAAGAGGTAGGCCAACAAATGTTGTTGTTACAGAGTTTCAAAATGAAATAAAGAGAGTTCAAGCTAGGATGGAATCCATGGAAGCAACTCAGAGAAGGGAACTTTACATAAGAGATGTCAGTGAAACTGAAGACATAAACTCCAATGAAGAAGGAGAAGAGACGAATGAAGAGAAATTATTGAGGCCAGTTACAAAGGTAGGAGCCAGACCTAAAATGGAACTTCCAATGTATGAAGGGAACTTAAACGTTGAATAATTTCTTGATTGGATCAATGCAATGGACAAGTATTTTGAATATGAGGATATAGATGAATAGAAGAAATTCAAGCATGTTGTAACTAGGTTGAAAGAACATGCAACCTTGTGGTGGGATGAGTTACAGGCTGACAGGAGAAGGAAAATCAAAGACAAAATTAAGAGTTGGGATAGAATGGTGGCCAAGTTCAAGGCTAAATTCATGCCAAAGGACTATAAGCTAAATATGTTCAAGAAATTGCAGAATTTGAGACAAAAGGGTATGCCAGTGAAGGAGTACACTAAAGAGTTATGCAGACTGAACATTAGGGAAGGTCATGTAGAATATGGTTTTGAGAAATTTGTTAGGTATATTAATGGAATAAGGTATGAAATCCAGGATGAAATCGGTCTCCTAACTTTGAAAACCATGGAAGATGCTTATCAAGCAGCCCTAACAACAGAAGAGAAATTGGCCAGGAAACAGAGCCAAAGAGGCAGAGGAAGAATCCCAACTAGAGGAAAGTGATCATTCACAGGAAGATTTTAGAATACAAAGGAAGAAGTAGGCAACTCTAGTAGTCAATCACTAAGAGGAGGAGAATCTTGGGGAAGAAAATTCTTCTCAAGAGGCAGAGGTAGAGGTAGGGAAATCAAGTGTTATATTTGTGGAAATATAGGACAAATTTCTTGGGATTGTCCTGAAAACAAATCAACAAACCCAATAGGATCTCATATTGTAGAATCTCAAGAAAAGACAGTAGAACCATAAAAGAGGAGACTCCTGAGATTTGAGAAGCACTCATGTTGAAGAGAGTTCTAATAATAGAAGAGAAGGAAACCCATCAACCAGCATGGAGGAAGAATTTTTTCAGAACCGCGTGCATATCAAAGGGAAAAGTGTGAAAATTGGTCACTGATAGTGGTAGCACAAATAATTTGGTTTCCACATAAATGGTGGAGAAACTAGGACCACAGAGGGTGAAACATCCTACTCCATACAAGGTTTCTTGGTTGCATAAGGGATATCAAATTCTGGTAAGTGAACAATGTAAAGTAGAAATTCAAATTGGTAGTTATAAGGATGAAATCTTAGTGATATTATGCATATGGATGTCTATCACATTTTTTGGGGAAGACCATGGCAATATGATAGGAAACAGTTCACAACGAAAGGAAGAAAACATACACCCTTGAAAAGAATGGAAATAAACATGTATTGTTACCATTGAAAGATGAGGGAACTAAGGAGGAAGATGGTCCAAGTGTACTACTCATGAGTGGAAAGGAAATTTTCCAGGAAATCAAGAAGAAAGAGGGGATATAGTTTGTTGTTTTTGGTAATATTAGAGTAATTCTTACTAACACCATTGTAGATCATTTACCTATTGAAGTTCAAGCGTTGTTAAATGAATTTGTTGAAATCATAGTTGATGAATTTCCTGATACTTTGCCTCCTATTAGAAGCATTAGTCATCATATTGATCTAATCCTTGGAGATAATTTTCTAAACAAAGAAGCATATAGGTTGAAACCTAAGGAAAATGAAGAAATCTGAAAGTAGGTTCAATAGCTATTGGACAAAGGATTGATCAGGGAAACTCTAACTCCCTATGCAGTACCTATTGTTTTGAGCCCAAATAAATATGGAGGTTGGAGGATATGTATAGATTCCAGAACAATCAACAAAATAAAAATCAATTATAGATTTCCCTTACCCTGTATGGATGACTTGATGGATTGCCTAAGTGGAGCTAATTATTTTTCAAAAATAGACTTGAAGAGCGGTGATCACCAAATAAGGATGAGAGAGGGAGATGAATGGAAGACATTCTTCAAGACCAATGAGGGACTGTATGAATGGCTTGTCATGCCTTTTGTTTTGACAAATTCTCCTAGTACATTCATGAGACTAATGAATGAGGTACTTAAGAATTTCATAGGAAAATTTGTAATAGTTTATTTAGATGGCATCCTTGTGTACAATAGGACCAAAGAGGAGAATCTAATATGTTTGAAGTTAGAATTGAAGAGGCTACAGCTAGAAAAGCTTTTAATAAATGTGAAAAAGTGTTCCTTCATGAAGACGAAACTGGTTTACTTGGGATTTTTGATTTATCAAGATGGACTAAAGATAGACCCAGAGACAGTGAGAGCTATAAAAGAGTGGCCTTCTCTAAAGACTATTTATGAGTTAAGAAGTTTCCATGGGTTGGAAAGTTTCTATAGAAAATTTATTAGAAATTTCAGTAGTATTTGTGCTCCTATAGTAGAAACTATAAATAAGGAACATTAGTCTTTTAATTGGACAAGGGAAACTGGAAAAGGGTTTAGATTGTTAAAGGAGGAGATTATAGAGAAACCTATTTTAATTTTACCAGATTTTCAAAATCCTTTTCAAATAGATGTGATGCAAGTGGGGTAGCCATTTATGTTGTACAGAGCCAAGAAGATAAACTTGTTGCCTATTTTAGTGAAAAGTTGAATGATGCAAAGAGAAAGTATTCAACTTATGATAAGGAATTTTATGCAGTGATCCAGGGCCTGAAGAAATGGAGGCATTATCTTATGCCTAAAAATTTTATTATATATACTGACAACCATGATTTGTAATTTATAACTAAGCAAAAGAAATTGAACCAAAGACATGCTAAATGGGTAGAATTCATGAAGATTTTTTCTTTTGTACATAAGCATATTAGTGGGATGGATAACAGAGTTGCAGATGCTTTGAGCAAGATATGTTTATTTTGTAGCAATTTCAAGTAAGTGCATTGGGATTTGAGCATCTCAAGGAGATGTATGGAGAAGATCCAGACTTTAAAGTTGCCTATGAAGCATGTGAAAATCTAGTAATGAGAGATAGGAGTCCTTGGATGGAGTACATGATACAGGAGGGGTTGTTGTTCAAAGGAAGTTTGTTGTGCATTCCAAAGTGTTCAATGAGGAACACTTTCCTGAAACAAAAACATAGTGGTGGATTAGTTGGTCACTTTGGACATGATAAGACATTTTCTCAATTAAGCTCTTCTTATTTTTGGCCACATATGAGGTATGATGTGAAGAAATTTGTTGACAGGTGCAAAATTTTTCAGTATGCTAAAGGGAATCAACAAAACATAGGTTTGTATCAGCGATTGCCTATACCAGACATGCCATGGGATTCCATAAGTATGGATTTTGTTTTAGGTTTACCTAGAACAGAGAGGGGGAATGATTCAATCTTTGTAATCATCGATAGATTTTCCAAGATGGTACATTTTATACCCCATTCCAAAACTAGTGATGCAACACACATAGCAAATTTGTTTTTCAAAGAAATTGTGAGATTGCATGGATTTCCCAAAAGTATAGTTTTAGATAGAGACACTTAGTTTGTTGGGAATTTTTGGAGGACCTTGTGGAATAATATTGGAACAAACTTATCATATAGTTCATCCTATCACCCTCAGACTGATGGAAAGACTGAAGTGGTAAGAGGGAGTTTGGGGAACTTGTTGAGGATTTTAGTTAATGAGCATAAAAGTTAGTGGAACCAAGTTTTGTCACAAGATGAATTTTCCTACAATGACTCACCCAACATAAGTACAAGAAAGAGTCAATTTCAAATAGTACATGGAATTCATCCAAGAGGTATTTATGAACTTAGGAATTTGGGTAGAGTAGAAGTGAGGAGTGAATATGTAGAATATTTTGCTATAGACATGCAGAGGTTGCATGAATAGATCAAGGGATAGCTACAAGAAAATAGTCATAGGTATAAGCAGAGGGGAAATCAAAAAATAAGAGAGGTTAACTTTCAAATTGGAAACCAAGAGTTGGCACATTTGAGAAAATAAAGATTCCCAAGAGGAGAATATAACAAGATAAAGTTGAAGAAAACAGGACCTTGTAAAATTCTGAGGAAATTTTCAACTAAGACTATGAAATCGAGTTACCACCAGATATTGGAATATCCCTAATATTCAATGTTGCAGATCTATGCCCTTATAGATAATCTGGAGAAAAGGATGAGGATGGTAATGAATATGTTCATAGGACGAATCAACTACCTACAACAACGAAGTTGTAGATGGAAAGGATTCTTGATCAGAAAATTGTCAAGAAAACCAAGAGGAAGGATTACTATGAATACTTAGTCAAGTGGAAAGATATTATTGTTGGATATGTAACCTGGATGAGTGTTGCAGATATCCAGAAGCATGGAAAAAGAGTTGAAAACCTCATGGACATGAGTCCATGAACATTTTTGTTCCATGGGAGTCTCATGCAAGAGCATCAAACAAGATTCTTAAACCTGACCCAAGTGGATCAAACCATTTACTAAGGGTTTTGGTTCCCTAATGATTTCATTTAAATTTTTTATGTAATAGGTGTGTAGATGTTTCTAGAAGGTATCTAGCTTCGAGTGGTTTTTTGATAGTTTG
This sequence comes from Picea engelmannii, assembly GCA_009831015.1. Taxonomy (NCBI): domain Eukaryota; kingdom Viridiplantae; phylum Streptophyta; class Pinopsida; order Pinales; family Pinaceae; genus Picea; species Picea engelmannii. The sequence continues at coordinate 462,458 of ML782698.1, forward strand.
GATTGTTACTGATATCTAGGAACCGAGTCCTAAATTAGGGGGATTTTTTTGTGATAGCTCAGGATTAGCTAGTTTGAGCTAACTGAGAATTTTGAAGATCTCTAGAATTTTCATTTGTAAGTGTAGCATAGGTTAGAGAGAGTGAGACTTTGTGTGTATTTTGCATGATTTTATAAGAGAGCTCTGAGATGGTTTGGAATCTCAAGTTTTGGTACTAAATAAATGAATATTTGGTTGGGATTGAATTCATCATTGTGTTAATGTGTCTCTTGGCCTCTTTACAGTCCAATTGACTGAACAATCTGTCATTTCTCTGATTACAAGCGGAAATTGAATAATCAAGTATTTCCTCCAATTATATTGTGGTATAGACCTGTGTTTGCAGGGGGTGACAAAGCGACTATAGGATCGAGGATAGAGAGAAATTCATCCATTATAACAACCCCAAGATATCGCAGTGGAAGTTAGTAGATCAGGGAGTTTAAATCATCTGATCATTGATCAAATTTAGATCAACAATCCTCATTAAATGCCAACTCAAGAAAAATCATTAGATCGAGGATTGAGTAAGATCAACAAAGGAAAATCTACTCGCATTTTAAGTTACATGAACTTTATTGATAAAGTCAATTTGTGAAAAGATTAAAACCAGTGGATTTGTGTGAGGAATGTGTTGAAGTGACGTAATTTTGCATTTTCGACAGAGGTTTTTAAAGTCACCTTCAAACATTTATGAAGATTTAAACTATGGTCACACCTATCGTCATATGGATGGAGTGCTAAGCGACGAGAGTTGTGAGTCTAGTTCAAAACAAATCTCTTAGTTTTGAGCATGTGATCACTGAGTAACTTTGTAGAAATAAGCGCCCGATATTCTTTTGACCCTGCATACAGTGAACAAAGAATTGATTAGAACTTGACAAGGAGGGAAGACCTAGGGATTGGGAATTGATCCAACCATGTTATCACTTTTGTATATGATTGTTGTGATGGTGGTGGCATAATTGGTGCAATTATTTCTTGTTGATCTGGATAGATGATTTTGATTATGGATTTTCTTTTCCACTCTTCCATGTATTCCCTCATGGGGTGCACTGTGATATCATGTTTGGTCTTTATTTTGAACTCATTCTCCATCTCTATTAGGTCCATGCCTAGTTGGTGCAACATGAAATCTACCTCATCATTTCTATTGATATATCTGACTAACCACCTTTCAATTTATTCATCGAATAATTTTATTGAGTCAATGAACTCACTTTCCCATGCAACTTTTAATACATCAAGTTATTCTAGTAATTTCTCTTTAAATAAAATTATTTTGTCCATCAATAAACTTGAGTCGTCGAGTTCCTTCGTGAGATCAACAAGTTTAAGAAAAATGTTACCTCTTTTATTCTTCATAGCATCTAACTCACTTATCATTTCTCTTAAACTTTTTATTATTTTCAACCAAGAAGCATTAATTTATTTCATCCGGATGACAAAAAGAATTTTTTGGTCTCTTTTGTGGATATCGCTTAAACTTGAAACTTTAGTTGAGAATGTACCCACAAAATCCTTGTAAAAACCTTCATCCTTTTCCAAATCCTTTTGGAGATATTCTTTGAAATGTGTAATCCTTGTTGCAAAGTTGGTGGAGCATTGTGCAAGCTCCCAAATTTGTTGGATTAAATCTATTATTTTTTTACTCCCATCACCAACATACTTTCTTACTGCTAACAACAAACTATATGAACCTTTCCATTTGTTGTTATTTCTGGGATATCTTCTAAGGTAAGTGTTGGTTGAATTGTGTGTTGATTAAGGTTGGTTGTCATTGATGTCAACCCTTGAAGAAAGACCTGTAGAAAAAAGGTTTGGGTAATGGACCCAATAGCGTTTGATGTAAATATGACTCATTATTTTTTTGTCATGGTTGATAAGAAGTAAATATGGATGAACTCCAAAGTGGTCCCCTTATGGTGAAAGCCCTCACGGGAAGACGCTTTGTGGAGAAAGAGAACCCATGCTTAATTGTAGAATAATGAGATGAAGGAAAATGAATTTGTCAGGGAAAATATCCTAGATGAATAGTTCTTGTCATGTCATTTCTGATGGTATGTGGAACGCCACATAATTCCTGACGGTTAGAGAGTTATGGACATGAGAAGTTGGAGACCCCAGGTTTGGGTAATGGACCCAAGTTTGTTTGATGGGTAACGGTATCAGTTATGATATATTTTTAGATAATACTATTCTATATGGATAATACATGTCATTCCATTTCTGGTGGTATGTAGAACGTCACATAACTCCTCACGGTTTGAGAGTTATGGCCTTACGAAGTTGGAGGACCCTCATATGTCATCT
>ML782698.1:471866-495542 GCA_009831015.1 Picea engelmannii
CTTCAAGTTAGGGTTGTTGACTAATCCAAAACTAGGCATGTGAGACTAAAGAAAAGTTTGATGAAAATGCTAGTCTCTTGTTTTTAAAGTTAAGGAAGGTTTGCAGGAATGTGATCATATACACCAGGTCTATTACAAAGCTATAAATCAGATTTGTATGATGAAATTGATGAGGGATTTTGGTTGAGGTACATGTTGAGTACATGGTTGAGACAAGTAGTTGATATGTTGGCGCACATACATGAGGTGCATAGTTGATGATGTTGGTGCATATTGATGAGTCATAGTTGATGAGTAGTTGACACATGATTGGTACATACTTGGCACATGGTTGGATGCACTTGTTTATGGTATAGGTTGATTACAAGTTGGTGCATGGTTGATGCACTTGTTTATGGTACATGTTGATTACAAGTTGGTGCATGGTTGATGCACTTTTTTGTGGTATAGGTTGATTACAGGTTGAGGTATAGGTTGATGCATGGTTGATGCATGGTTCATATTTATTGGTACAGGTTTATAGTGGTATATCTCACAGTGATAGTGTGATAGTGGTTCCATCATTCTGCTTCTACTTCAGGGTGGCAGGATGGGGCAAGGACAGGTGGTTGTAGCCACCTTCCGGTTGTAGCCGGAGAACATTGGGAGTTGTAGCCTCCTTCTAGTTGTAGCTAGAGATTTGGGGACTTGGAGCTTCCCTCAGGTTGTAGCCTGAGAAACTAGGGGGTTGGAGCCTCCTTCCAGTTGAAACTGGAAAACAAAGGAAGTTGGTGCTCCCAATGAATGTAATTCTTCAAGACATATAAGAAAAAGCATTATGTGGTTTTCTCCCAATTTGGGTTTCCACGTAAAACACTGGTGTACTGTGTATGTGTGTGATTGTTTATTATTACTGCTCGTTATTGGATAATAATTCTACATTGATATAACATTTGAAGAAAAAAAATTATAATTATGTTATTACTGATTCACCCCCCCTCTCAATAATCCAACATTGTGTTCAATGGATCAACAAATAATGGTCTTAGAATCAAAGCTACATGAAATTCCTTTATTTTTTCCTTTAAAATTAAATTTTCATTTTCTATGTTATCGACATATTCCTCCAACGTTTATCTCATTGCTTCATGAAGATGAACAATATTTGAAGGTGAAACCACATGGAAATAAATTATTTATTGCCATTGCTCAAACATTTTCTTGTTTGTTATGTTTACTTTTTCAATTAACATTTTTTTAGAACTTCTATTGTAGGCCACGTGGTGCAATGTCATAGACTCCTCTTCAAATATTTCTGGTTCCTAAGGGACTAGGGCTTCAACAATTTTTTGGGTTTATAGCATTCCTTGTTCACACTAGTTGGGTTCTTCAATAATCTCATCTACATCCATTGCCCGTGAACTTTCTTGAGTTTTGGGTTTTTCTAACCCCATTTTCTAGGTATCTCTTTTTATTTTAGTAGAGGTATATACAGTATGATATTTTTCAAGGTTTTTCTTCGTTGGGTTCTTTTCACTTCCATCATCTGAGTTTTCGATAGTTTTTTTCCTTGTTTCCAAACCAATACTTCTTTGTTTGTTCTTACTTGCATACTTCTTTGAGACACAGTCGAAGAATTAGGGTTTTTATTCGTTACTTCTCTACTTATCAATGTTTAATAGAAACCTGCACATGAGACCTAGCTAAAGCAAATGCAAACAAATATTATCAAGAAAAGGACGAGAGATTCAATATGGAAGAATGAGAAAATATATTCACACTACATGAATGAGCTAATCAATATCGAATTCTTCAATGAATGAGTGATACACACTCATATAGGACATAATTACATTCCATAAATAAGAAAAGCAAACTAACAATGAGATTTTCCTTAGGAATGCATGCATAATGCATAATAGTGATGGTATAAAAATGGAAAGTCTAAAATAGAACTAGCTCCAGTTAACTAATAGTGAACTAGTCAGTCGAAAATAGAAACATTTCCAACACCCTCCCCCCTCCCCCCTCCCCCTGAACATCACTATGGAGTAATAAAAAATGAGTTCCAACAACTAGGCCATATTAGGTACTAATGTACAATGCAACTAATGAACACTAAATAAAAATGAGGAAAGAGGGAAAAACCACCCTCAAAAGATAATGCATCAAAATAAGAAAAGGAAGCTTCTAGGAAACTGTGTTCTTCACTTCAAGATGATCCCGCAAAGTTTGAAACTTCAGTCCAGTGAAGGTCTTGGTGAAGATGTCAGTAGTTTTTTCATAGGAAGGACAGAACTGCAGATCAATGATCCTGTCATGTACTATATCTATGATGAAATTCTTTGGGCCTCAATGTGTTTGGTTTGATGCCACTGTACTGGATATTTGCAAAATATCAGTGTACTCTGATTGTCACACCAAATGGTAGTCAAACAATGAAACTGGATACCAATCTCGGTAAGCCAAAGTGTTTGAATGACATAGTTGACTACTCTTTTGTACTCGGCCTCTGTGGAAGATAAAGAAATGATTGATTGTTTCTTACTTGACTAACAAATACGGCATGACCCCAAACTAAGAGTGTACCCAAAAGTGGACTTGCAATCTGTGCCATCTCCATGTGAGATCCAATACACAATCAGCTGCATAGTGAATCCCATAACTCATGGTGTCCTGAACATATCTGAGGATGCGCTTGGCTGATTTCTAGTGCAAATCATGGGGCTCCTGCATGTATCTCAAAACTTCTCCTACTGCATATGAGATATCTGGATGGGTGTGGGTGAGATACAGAAGACTCCCCACCAACTTTCGATACAAAGTGTTGTCCACTAATGGTGTATCCCCTACATCCTCAAGCCTGATCCTAGATAAGAAGGGTGTAGGTGCATACTTATAGTCTGTCATGTGGAATCTAACTAGAATATCCTTGACATACTTATCCTGAGAAATGTTTATGCTAGAAGCATCTTGACTAATCTCAAGAATAAGAAAGAAGTGAAGTGGACCCATGTTCCTCATAGATAATTTTCCATGCAAAATATCTTTGACTAGAACAATGGTTAAAGCAAAGCTACCAGTGATCAAAATATCATCAACATAGAGTACTAAAATCATCAAAGAGTCAGTAGTCCTCAACATGTAAACATTGTAATCAGATTTACATTTAACATAATCATGTGAAAGAAGATAAGAATCCATTTTTCATACCATGCTCTAGGTTCCTTCTTGAGGCCATAGAGAGAATTCTTCATTCTGCATACTAAAGATGAGTTCTAAATGAACCTCGATGGTTGTTCCATGTAGATCTCCTTTGAAATATCACCATGAAGAAAATCATTCTTCACATCCATCTCGTCAACTTCCCATCCTTTGGCTATTGCAATGGATAGAACCAAGCGAATGGAGTCCATGTTTTCTGCAGGAGAAAAGGTATCATCATAATCTATACCATGAATCTGTTGAAATCCTTTTGTAACTAATATTTCCTTGTACCCGCTCACCTGACCATTTGCTTCTCTCTTGGTCTTGTAGACCCATTTGCATCTCACAAGTTCTGACCTTAGTGGAAGTGGAACCAGATCCCAAGTTTGACTCTCTAAGAGTGATTCATACTCCTCCTGCATGGCTTCTTCCCATAATGGATTTCCCACAGACTCATTGTAGAGATGCGTATCAAAATATTGAACCATATAGCAATGCATGGGTATCATTGGTTTCGAAGATGAAAATACATGAGAAGGATCCTCATGTTGAGATCGAGTCCTCCTCGAATCCAATGGATTCCCTACAAGGTTTCTTGCTACCTGAAGTGTGGATTGTTCCAACTTGGGAATTTGTTGAAGCTCAGGTGTTGGTTCCTCATCCAGTTGTACTACCTTCTCAACTCCATGTACATGATCCTTTGAATACGAGTTTGAATATGTAGAATCTGAGTGTATGGAATCATCATCTCTGATGTCTGGAACTGATGGAAGCACGAGAGTATATGCATGTTGCTCTGGTGGTGCATGCGAAGAACTCTTCTCAAACTGGACACTTCTCTCAATGATGATTCGGTCTATAGAGGGATCTATCAACATGTACCCCTTCACATCATTTGGATATCCCACAAATATGCAAGTTATGCTTTGTGAATCTAATGCTTTCCTCTTTTCATAAGGAATATGGGCCCATGCGCGAGATCCAAAGATACGAAAGTGTGTGACAATTGGTTTGTCACTTGTACAAGCCTCAAAAGGTGTCATTTCCTCAACCGATCTATGAAGAGATTTTTTTTGTATGTAAGCAGCACAATTAAGTTCCTCAACCCAAATCTTGGAAGGAAAAGACCTCACATGCAACATGAAATTGGTTATATCCTTGAGAGATATGTTCTTCCTTTCAACAACTCCATTCTGTTGTGGAGTGTATGGAACTATATGCTGCAACTACATACTTGCCTCACAAAAAAGATTATGAACATCTTTTTTGATATAATTCCCCTCCATTTTTTGTACAGAGGATATTGATATTCTTCTCTTTTTGTGTCTCTACTAGATTTTTGAATTTTTGAGATGCTCAAAAACTTCAGACTTTTTCCTGAGAAAATAAACCCAAGCATAGTGTGAGTAATCATCAATAAATGTAATGACATACCTTGCTTTGTTGATGGATGGATGCGGAAATGGGCCCATGATATCAATGTGAACAAGATCCAAAGAAGAGGAGGTTCTCCTTGCCTTCCTCTTTTCAAAATTTTGTTCGGGATGATTGTCGAGAATGCATCCTTCACAAACCCCTTCAGAAAAGTGAACGTCTAGCAAGCCTTTAACCATTCCTTGCTTAGAAATTAGATGCATGTACCTAAAGTTTAAATGACCAAATCTCTCATGCCATACTCTATTACTATAATCATCATGTGTAAGTAGTAAAGAGGAGTTATGGTCATCAAACTTAGTGAATTTATACAACCTTTATTTGTGATCTACCTCACCAATTGCAATAATGGAATTGTCATGCATATCAAGTACATAAATATGATGTAAATTCAAAAATTTTACATGTTTGAGTGATCTAATAAACTGAGAGAAGATGTATAGAAATATTTGGAGCATGTAAAACATTCTCAAAACTGCCATTAGGGAGTTCCACTCTTCTCTCTCTTGCTACTGCTACTGGAGTATCATCCCCCATGAGAATAGGGGATCTTGAGCATGTACTCCAAGAAGTAAAAACTTCATCTTTGACTGCCACATGATGTTATGTGCCAGAATCTATAATCCATGAATCATATGAGGAATTAATTGCAACAAGATCATGATGATTACCTTTCTTAGGAGCAAGATATTCTCCCTTCTTCTTCTTGGCTCCTTCAGGATTGAAGTTTCCAAGGTTATTCTTTTGAAGTACATGTGCCATAAGATTGATTTGTTTCTTTATGCATGTGGATTCCTCATGATTTGGTTTATTGCAATAAGTGCACTTCTTTCCCTTCTTATTCTTCTCTTTGGAATTTGAAGATTCTTTGGAACCTGAAGAATCCTTGAAGGGTTTGAAATATCCCTCCTTTTCTTTATGTTTCTCCTTTCCTTTCTGTTTGGATTTTTTATTGGATGACCCTTTTCCATCCTACATGGTGAGTGCATGTGCTTTGGGTTCCTTAATTATTCCCATATGAATGATTTTTTCCTACTCATGTGTGAGAGAATTAATGAACTGCTCCATGGTAGGCATCTTCCACTTTGATCCCAAGAGATATCTTCCAGAATGGAAAGTGGATACATAGACAACATATTTTGGTCCTAGATTAGCCAAGATTGTTAGAATAAGTTGGTATACTTGTGTAGAATTATCAATACCACAAGATTCCAAGCTCAATATCAAATATTTAAACTTGGTAAAGAAATCTTTTATATTATCAAAACTTTTAGGACCCAAGGTATTCAACTCTACCTCAAGCATATGACCTCTCATCTCATCCTGCTTTCCAAAGAGTCTTTCCAAGGTGGTCCAGATATCGTTTGGATTCTTTCATGTGGAAACGTGAAACCATAAATTAGCTTAAATTAATTCAAGAATAATTATTGTGGCCTCATACTTATGGTTCGCCCATCTGGTCTTCTCAATCATTGATATATGTTTTTTTTATGTCGTCGTTATCAAATTGTACAATCCTTTCCTTCTGATTTGGAATTCATCCTTTGGCTTCCATTCAAAATAATTGTATGGTGTGAGAAGTATTACCAAATTTGATTGAAGAATTTGTGTCATATCCATCCCTCTTACTATTTCTGAAAAACCCGGAAAAAATTGCCTAAGAAAACACTAAAAACCCACTTTTTCAAGAGTTTCTCACCCTGTCAATGGGAAACCTCATACACTATTGGACCCTTTCGACATGGAAGGATGCAACACTTTCAATTTCACACTTTTCAATAAAGAGAGGTCACGAAACTATCAGATACATGGATTATGCTCACCAAAACTCTAATTTTCCTCTTCTCTGTCTTGCCTAGTTTGCTCCAAGCAGCTCGACTTTGATACCATGTCAATGTTTCATAGAAACCTGCACATGAGACCTAGCTAAAGTAAATACAAACAAATAGTATCAAGAAAAGGATGAGAGATTCAATATGGAAGAATGAGAAAATATATTCACACTACTCCAATGAGCTAATCAATATCAAATTCTACAATGAATGAGTGATACACACTCATATAGGACATAACATTCCATAAATAAGAAAAGTGAACAAACAATGAGATTTTCCTTAGGAATGCATGCATAATTCATAATAGTGATGGTTTTAAAATGGGAAGTCTAAAATAGAACTAGCTCCATTTAACTAATAGTGAACTAGTGAGTCGAAAATAGAAACATTTCCACCACTACCTTGTTGTCGATAGAACTCATTGGTGTTGGATAATTCTTCCATGTCATTAAGAGATTCATCAGTTGAAGTCTCAAGGTGATTCAAATTATCCCCACCTCCTTCTTTAAATTGTTCATTTTTGATAAAATAAGAAGAATATTCGACTAGAGACATATGTGCAATAAATAAATCATTAGGGCATAAACCCTCAACACATTCAGCTTCATTGAGGCCAAGTTGGTCAAATTGACCTACGAGTTCATACAAATGTGAGATGTGTTTTACAACAACTTCTTCAACTTTCCAAGGAAACGAGATGAATTGATTCTTTCTTTTCTCATTAAAAAAATGAGCCTAATATTTATATTTCTTGCATAACTCTATAATAAAATGTATGTTTGATACATAAAAAGGGAGGAGAAGGGGTTTCTCCTCAAAACCAAATAACCTTATATTTTTTAATTCCTCAATAATTTCAAAGATTCCTTTCTATGAGAGAAAGGTGGAAGCTTCAAGTGACAATCTTGACATGTTAGGGATGAAGATTAATTTTTTTAATTATGAGATAAAATTGTTGTGAACCGGGTAGAAGTTATACTAAGATTTGTGCCTCCACAAGGATGGATACCAACTGAATACTAGCTCCACCTTAAATTCAACACTCCTTTCCCTCAGCAAGTCCTTGAAAACATGTCAATAAGTTATGGTGAAAACAAGATAGGATGTCATGTAAAATTTCATGGTTTTCTTCAGACTACTCAGTTGAAATGAAATTTCATTAGAAATAATTCAACCCCAATCAAATATGGAATCTTCATGCACAATGAAAATAGATAAAATAAATGATATTTCTTGGCACAAAGGACTTGGATTCCAAACCAATCATGCGAGAAAACAATCAGGGAAATTCCTTATATGGGTACTTCAAAGAACTTACCTCAGTCTTAGAAGAATTGGTGTTAGTTCTAGGTTCAACCAAATATTTCTTGACGAGATATTCTCCTCCTATGTGTTCTTTGAGGAATTCACTAGCTTCTTCATCCTTGAATCACATTATGGGCATAAGGAGTTGTAACATTCTTTCAAACACTGAAGGATCTAGGGAAATAGGTTGTTGTCCTTGGAGTTGGATTATTCTCTTCTCTTGATTGAATTTATTTTCACACCATTGAACTAACTCTTTTAAATATGTCATCTCTAGAACACAACCAACCAGGGAAATGCTTAAATTCTAAACCAAGTTCGTCTTCTTCTCAGCATGAGGGAGGGCCTTGTAATAGTTTTAAACTCGTGACCAATGGAATTCTTGGTATTCACATCCAAGCATATTTATCATATCTCCACAATACAATTGTTTTCTCCTACTTGACATTATTTACATTGCTTTCTATCCTTAGAAATAGGTGGCACTACTGTTGATATAACGTTTTACAGCTTGGCATATTAGTTCTTATTTAATTTACCACGTATGTCTCTGATAATTAATCATCGTAGCTCTTATTTCAAAGTTATCAACCTACATGAAAATATTTTTGAATTTATTAAAAGGTTTAGGAAATCTTCACCACTTTAATAACGACATTATGTTCACACAAGTGGTGGTTGATGTGGTGGGGGAAATAAATGTAACCGGGAAATGGTGATGTGATGACATGGCAGATGGAAAATGGTTAAGTATGGAAGTCAGAAAAGAGGAATGGAAAGTGCATTATGGTGAAAGCGGGATTGCGGGTGCAAGGCACAAGACATGGGGAGAAGGAAAAAGTGAAAGGGAATGACCTCGCATTTGCAATGAGAAAATTGGCTAAGTATGGGAAAGGGTCATTATGTGGGTCGTGAAAGTAAGAAGGTCATTTTTTAGAATGTAGGACTACGAGTCTACGGGACACAAGACATCGGAAAAATGGTAAGTGGAATAAATGGATATCTCACATCCGCATTCTAAGAAATCGGCTAAGTATAAAAAGGTAGAAATTGTGTTTTGGAGGACGTGGAGATAGAGGTGAAAATTGAGGGTAGAGTGATTTCGGGAAACGGGACATGGAGTAATTGTGTATCTAGAACATGTTGACTCCCGCATCACTTGAAAAATGGCTAAGTGTTGAAGTTTTGAAAGAAGAAAAATGACTAAGTATATATACATGGGCTTGCAGGTTTGTGGACCTAGAAATTTGATCGTAGTGTGACCTACAACCCATGGTTGAAAGGAGAAAAGACTATGTAAGGAAATTCAAGAAGTGAAGAAAATCAAAAGAAAAATATTAAGGATAGGTGTGTATGTACTAATGTTGATCAACAAATGTGGATCAACAATTTTATAAGTTAATTCTTCGTTATTTCTTCATTTATGTCTCTACTTCTTTAATATTAATCTTCCTATTATTTCTTCCTTTATCGTTCTATTCTCACGTCGACTTTAAATATAAATAATAATTTTTCCGGTGTTCCCTTGATTTACATTTATGGTCACCCTCTTTTTCAAGGGATTATTGATTTAATCACAACGACTATCACTTAATCTTCACCCTTTATATTTCACCCTATCACTCGGTTTTCATTATCATTTGAAGCTTTACTTGTCCCTGATCATGGGTGGAGAGTCCACTCAAATACTATACAGTTTATTTCTAGAAAGCTCATGCATCATTATGACTAAGTGTGAAAACCTTCACTCTAAAAAAAAATTAAAGTAAAATATAGTTAAAATGCTAAATTTTAGGAACTTTTTTAGGTTTGATGAATTTTTCATATTAAAATCATTTCTTTAATTTTTGGCATATAATGGCATATTCAATAGTGTTTTAGAAGTAATATTTTGCAGCAAGATTTCCTTTTATTATTTTTAGCGAGCACTATAGAGAGGTTTTTGTTCTTTTTATCTAATGTAACGTGTGTATCTCTCTTTGCATTATATCAATATCTAATACTCATTTTATTGTTTCAAATACTATGTAAAACCTTGGTTCAATACTTGATCTCTTTTTTTTAAGCTCTCGTTGTTATAGTTTGGGGTTAGAATGTTTTGTCTTATATCAAGATCTAATACTTAGTTTATCATTTCATATATTGTGTAAAACATTGATTTGATTCTAGATCTATCTTTCTAAGTTCTTGTTGTCGTGGTTTGGGGTCAATAAATGTTTAATTTTTGTGAAAAACATATGATTAATTAATACATTAAGTAATTTGGGTAATTACAAACTCATGTAATGTACTCCTTGAAGATTTGTTATCCATGGCTCTCCTAGAGCTTATTTTGTACCATCCATTTAGGGTGCTAACTTTATTTAGAGCCTATGTAACCCTTGGTGTTCTTTGTTCTGTTCATAAGAAATATTACAAAGATGGAAATCAATCTTCCAATTACATTGATAAGTATATATCTTACTTCAATCTTAGAGTATTGAATTTTTTTATCATGTTAAAGGATTATTGAATGCTCTATTTTTTTTCAGTACTCCTCACAGGGTACAAGGTACTGAGCTATTTATTGCACTTTTTGTTTTTTAATTCTAGAAGGATTATATCAATGTCTCTCAAAGGATGGAGGAAATATTCAACCAAAAGTAAAAACTGACTATGACAAGTGCACTTGAAATAAATCATGAAAAAAAATTATTATCGTCAAGGAGAGATTGAGAAAGTGTTTGGCAACACTTCTTTAGGCAAGCAAACTTCTCATCAAGGGAAATTATAGGGAAGGGTCAAGTGGATCCCTTGAAAATGTTAATCTACCCTTCCTCTATATTAATATTCTTGTCGACGAGCAGCTTAAATAAGGGTCAAATTACCCTTCCTCTATATTAATATTCTTTTCGATGAGGAGCTTAAATAAGGGTCAAATTACCCTTCCTCTATATTATCATTCTTGACAAGGAGGAGGTTTAAGAATGAATGGTCAACCCTTCCCCAAGCTTAATATTTTTGTGGAAATGGAGACAAAGAAATGGTCAATCAAACCTTCCTTTAAATTAATATTCTTATCAAGGATAAGTTTCAATAAGAGTCAGCTGACTCTTCCTCTATATTAGCATTATTTATAAGGAGGATCTTGAAGAAGGGTCAATTGACCCTTCCCCAAGATTTGTATTCTCCTCGAGGTGCAAAGAAAGAAAAACTCACCCAACCTTTCTTCATGCTCATAAGTTTCTTGTTGAGGGAAATATCAAGAAAGGTTTGTTGACAATTCTACAAGCTCGTAGGTTTCATCAAGGGAAGGCTTGAGGAGATTTGATTGACACTTATTTGAGCTCATAGGTTTCTCATTAAAGGAATTCCCATGCAAATCTTGGTCAACCCTTCCTCTAAATTAATAATCTCATCTACGGGAAGTCTGAGGAAGGGTCAACCAAGCCTTCCTCTAGATTAATACTCTCATTGAGGGGGAGCTTCAAGAAGTGTCAACCAACACTTCCTCTATATTATCATTTTTTCCAAGTGAAGATCAAGAAGGGGTCAATCAACCTATCTTCAAGCTTGTAGGTTTCTCATCTAGGAAAATTTCAAGGAAGGGTTGGGAAAATGTCAAGGGGAATCCTTGGAAGGATAAGTTGACCCTTCTTCTAGATTAATATTCTTGTTGAGGGGAATATTGGAGAAGAATCAATCGAACATTGCTCTATATTATCATAATTTCTCATTGAGAAGAATCTTGAAGAAATGGACGATCAACCCTTCCTTAAGATTATTATTTTCATTGATTCAGAGATAAGAAAAGGGTTGATTGACATTTCTTCATGCTCATAGGTTTCTCTTTTAGGGAAATCTCAAGAAGGTTCAAACAATCATTCTTCAATCTCATACGTTTATCATCAAACCAATTCATGGGGAATGTCCAAATAACCCTTCCTCTAGATTATTACTCTCATCCATGGGCATCCCAGGGAAGGATTAGATGACCCTTCCTCTTGATTAATATTATTTATGATTTAGACTTTAAATAAGGTTCGAACGACCCTTTATCTAGATTAACATTCTCATCAAGGGCGAGGTTGAAGAATATTCAAATGACTCTTCTTCATCCTTAGTATTCCCACTGAGGTAAATCCCTTTCGATTAATACACTCATATAGGGGGATCAATGGGAAAGGGTCATTTAACCCTTGCTCTATTTGTATATTCACATCAAATAGGTCCTAAGGAAGGGTTGGCCAACCTTTCCTTTGGATTATAATTTTTGTTGAGTGGGAGCTCAAGGAAGATTCGACCAACCCTTTCTATAGATTAGTATTCTCATATATGGTATCTTGAAGAAGGGTCAAACAACCATTCTTCAAGTTTAATATTCTTATTGATGGTGATCCCAAGAAAGGGTCAACTGGCCCTTCTTCAAGATAATAGGTTTCTCATCTAGGGAAAAGGGTCATTCAACAATTAATTTATATCAATAATCTCTCCCAACATCGTTCAACCCTTCGTCAATGTTAGTATTCTCGTCGAGGCCTATCATGGGAAAGGGTTTACCATCTCTTTTTGAGATCATAGGTTTCTTGTTAAGGGGAATAATAAGCAAAGGTCAATTGACCCTTTGTCTAGATGAATATTCTTTTCTTTGAAGAAGGTTCAAGTGACCCTTCTTCAAACCTAGTATTCTCTTTGACAGAGAACCCGAGAAAGGGTTAGCTAGCCAACCCTTCTTTAATACCATATATTTATCATCGAGAAGTATTTTGAATAAGGGTCGGTCGACCTTTCCTTTATATTAATATTTTTCAAGGGAGAACAATAGGAAGGCTATGCAAACCCTTCCTCTATATTAATATTTTTGTCAAGGGGGGCCTTCAAGAAGAGTCAGTCGATCCTTCTTCAATATTATGATTAGTGTGATTTGAATTTAAATGAGCTATTTACAATGATAATTTCTCAATGATATATGATGACATGCATTGGGATGGAAGGACAAATGAGCTCCATGAAATTAATTTTTTCCTTAAGAAAGAATGAAAAAGGGTGGACTAACCCTTACCAATTTACTTTATAAATAGAAATAGGTTGAAATAATTGATCAACCATAGCTTATATAATGTTGCAATTGCATATTATACTTTTTCATTAATTTATGCATAAGATGATATGTTTATCTTGAAAATGTTTTTATATCAAGTTATTTCATTTTTTTTTAAAGTGTTCAATTAATTATAGGTAAAAAATATCAAGGCTTGTCACTCTTAGGAAATTCAAAAAGATTTTGTTTCTTCAATGATGCAGTAGAATCATCTACAACAATCTAGTATTTAACCCCTATGGTCTTAGGAAATTTCTAAGAGGAAGGTGGTTTCCTCATTGTAATTGTTTTTAATTATTTTGTAATAGTCTAGGGTGTTCGAGAAGAAGGCATTTTTTCCACGAATGTAATAGGAGGTGGAAGAGTTAGATAAATTAGGAATCTATTTGGATCAGATCCTATCTTTCGGGATCAGAATCATGTTGTTGTAATTTTAATGTATTCTTTGTGTAATTTTAGTCATATTCGATCCTATCTTTGTGGATTGGATCGATCTGGTCCTTATTGTATTAAAAGCTTGATAGGTGAGAAAAAAGGGTGTGAATGTTTATGGAGTTAGAAAGTGTGTGAAAGTGTGCAAAGATCGAATAGATCAAGAAGGAATTGAGCCTTCCTATGTAATTGTATTCCTTCAATGGTAAATGAAAGATCAAGAGTGTAAGAAGTTGTCAAATTATGAGTATTTGATTGTCAATTTCTATGTATAAATCGTTTGTACAATGTGATGGAATCGTTTATGATTGTAGGCAAAAGGATCGCGCACAGAGGGGTTCCAGATCTGATATACGTGGAATATTTGGAATGGAAAGGAAAGGAATTATATGGAGGAGAATGATCTACCATCGATCACGATAGGATCGACAGTGATCCTATTTAAAATGACATCATTGAATTATTAAAGGTGTTCCACTAGTTTAGATCTAATCATTCATGTAGATCGACAACGTGGAGTGATCGCATATCAGCAAGGTATGAGAAGTTTAACACAAGGCGGTCCGAGATCACGTGGACTAGTGACCCAGAATACATGACACCCATTTATCCATCCATATGGTTCCACACATAGTTCTAGTGTGGCCCACAAAGGAAGGGTTGGATAGTGGAGATTAGATATTTGAATTTGAAGATCGATGGCCCTCGTCACAGCAGACCACAACCATTGGAGGTTTTAAGGTCTTGGAGGGCATAAAAAGTCTCGATGTCCTGACACTAAGGTATGTCAAGATGATGTTAGGTTCCATTGTGGCCCCATGATTTGTATTGAGTTTTATTAAAGATAAATCAATAGTCCAAAAAGGATCTGAGATCTATATCAATGACCCAAATTGATCGATTACCTCCACAACCTTTAAGCTTGTGGTTCTTAGTGTTAGGTCATATCATAAAGAAGTTTAATGTTTGAATTTAAGCCTATGGCTCCAGTGTATGGTCGCATAACGAAGGAAAAGAGCTAAGTTCCTGCGTAAGGTAAAATTCGAATTTCTTTTAATTTGGAAATTTTGTTTAATTGACGAACTCTGCAAAACTATTGGATTTCTAAGAGAGAGAACCAGTTTGGATTGGTTGTCATTTTGGTATCAGAGCACACAGCATCCAGGAAAGGATAATTGAATATGACCTTTAGAATATGAGGAAGAAGAGGCCAAGGTCGAGGAAGACCTTTTGCAAATGTTGAAGTCATTGAAGAAATGAGAAATCTTCAGGCATGATTGGAGGCAATGGAAGATCCTCAATGAAGAGTTGATGACTTAGGAGATATCAGTGAAGAAGAAGAAGAAGTTCTAGAAGCTGAAGAGGGAGTAGATCATGAAGAAGGTGTTGAATAAAAATTAATTCAAGTTATTATGGGAGTTAGCTCTAGACCAAGAATGCAGGTGCCACTATATGAAGGAAACCTGAATGTATATGAATTGATGGACTAGATCAGTAATTTGGACAAGTACTTTGAATATGAACATGTACATGATGAGTAAAAGGTAAAATTTGTTGTGACATTTATGAAAGGACATGCATTACTCTGGTGGGATGGAATACAAGTTGTGAGGCAGAGCAAAGGCAAGAGAAGAATCAAGAGCTGGGACAAAATGGTAGCAAAATTGAAAGGTAAATTCATGCCCCGAGACCATCAACTTAATCTTTTTAGAAAAATGCAGAATTTAAAGCAGAGAATTATGTCAATTATAGAATACAATGAAGAGTTTTATAAATTGAATATAAGATCTAGTCATATAGAAGAGAATCCTGAGAAAGTTGTTATATATCTTAATGGATTAAGATATGAGATCCAAGATAAAATTGGCATTTTATCTCCTAACATTGTTGAAGAATCATATTAGTTTTCTCTTAAGGCAGAAGCAAAACTAGCAAGAAATCATAATCAAAGAAGTAGAGGTCACAGTTCAGCAAGAAACAGAGGACAACAAGTTGGCATAGGAAGATCTTCAGCTCCAATTGTAGAATCCAACAACTCACATCAGCAAGAAAATTCAACAAGAGGTGGTGATTTTAGAGTGAGAATACCTTATCAAAGAGGTAGGGGATCTTATATCAGATGTTTTAGATGCAACAAGTTTGGGCATAGATCATATGAATGTCCAGAAAATGCTTCCACAAGGAGAAGAAGTGCAAATGTAGTTCAGGAAGAAGAAGAAAGTGTGGAGTCATTTGTACATGAGAATGTACCAAAAGTTGAATATTATTTGATGATGAAGAGAATATTGTTGAAACCATGTAAACAGATTAAGGAACCTACACAGAGGAAGACAATCACTCTTTAGAACTGTCTGCAAAAGAAAAGGTAAATGTTGTAAAGTCATTATTGATAGTAGAAGTACTGATAATTTGGTGTCTACATAGATGGTTGAAAATTTGTATTTTAAAAAGACAACACACCTTGTTCCATATAAGGTGTCGTGGATGCAAAAGGGACATCTATTGATAGTGAATGAGCAATGTGAAGTGGAGTTTCAAATTGGAAGATATAAAGACAATGTGCTTTGTGATGTTATGCCCATGGATGTGTGTCATATTTTTCTAGGTAGACCTTGGCAGTATGATAGAAAGGAATACATTATGGAATGAGCAATGCATACACTTTTGAGAAAGATGGAGAAAAACACACTCTCTTACCATTGAAAGATGAAGGAGAGATTGAAGAAAATAGCTCAAAGGTCCTATTGGTCAGTGGAAAATAATTTCTGCAAGACATTAAAAAGGAAGAGGTGCCTTTTTCCCTGATTGGTAAACCAAAGGTAATTCTCACTAGCACAAATTTAAATGATCTTTCTAAAGAAGTTAAAAAAATGATGGATGAATTTGTTGATATTGTGGTTGATGATTTACCAAATGAATTACCACCATTGAGAAGTATCAGTCATCATATAGATTTGATTCTAGGGGCTAACCTTCCAAATAAGGCAGCATATCGAATGACCCCACAGGATAATGAGGAGATAAGAAGTCAAGTACAAGAATTATTAGATAAATTTTGGTCAGAGAAATTTTGAGCCCATGTGCAGTTCCAACAGTGTTAATCCCAAAGAAAGATGGAGGATGGAGAATGTGCACAGATTACAGAGCTATAAACAAAATTACAATTAGTGGGTATCATCATATCATGATTAATGAAGGAGATGAATGGAAAATAGAATTTAAAATGAATGGTTGGTACTTCCCTTTGGACTCACAAATTCCCCTAGCACTTTTATGAGATTGATGAATGAAGTACTTAAATAATTTGTTGGTAAATTTGCCATGGTTTATCTAGATGATATTTTGGTCTACAGTCAATATAGAGAAGAACACCTAAGACACCTCAAGTTGGTTTTATATAAACTACAACAAGAGACACTACTAATCAGTTTGAAAAAGTATACTTTTGTGAAGAAAGAATTAGTTTATTTGGGCTGTGTGATATCTTGAGAAGGCTTGAAGATGGACTAGGAAAAGGTCAAGGATATAATAAATTGCCCTACTCCAAAGAATTATTTCGAGGTAAGAATTTTTCATGGCTTGGAAATATTTTATAGAAAATTCATCAGGAATTTTAGTGGAATATGTGCTCCAATTATAGAAACCATTAAAGGAACCAAATAAACATTTAAATGGACAAAAGAAGTTCATAATTTTTTTAAATTATTAAAGAAGAAGATAACAGAACAACCAATTTTAGCACTTCCATATTTTAATAAACTCTTTCAAGTTGAATGTGATGCAAGTGGGACTACAATAGGAGTTGTTCTAAGTCAGGAAAAGAAACCGATTGCTTATTTTAGTGAGAAATTAAATGAAGAAAAGAAAAAAAAATCTTCATATGACAAGGCGTTTTATGCAATTATTCAAGCACTAAAGAAATGGAGACATTAGCTCATTCCAAAGGAATTTGTTCTTTACACTGGTAATCATGCCTTGCAGTATATTAGCATCCGAACAAAATTAAATCAGATACATGTCAAATGCATTGAGTTTTTGCAGAATTTCACTTTTGTTATTAAGCACATAACTGGGAAATCAAATAAGGTAGTAGATGCATTGAGCAGAGTCAGATTGATTTTACAAGAGCTTCAAGTAAATGATGTAGGATTTGATGAATTGAAAGAGATGTATAATGATGGTGTAGATTTTAAAGATGTTTATGCAGTCTGTGAAAATTCAATAAGCAAAGATAGAACTCCATGGTTAGATTATTTGATTCAAGAAGGTTTATTGTTTAAAGGCAGTAAATTATGCATTCCAAGATGTTCAATGAGGGAAAACCTAATGAAGGAAAATCACAATGGTGGATTAGTAGGACATTTTGTACAAGACAAAACATTTTTTCAGCTAAGCACATTTTATTTCTGGCCTAGCATGCAAAATGATGTCAAGAAATTTGTTGAAATATGCAGCATTTGTTAGTATGCAAAAGGAAGGAAAAAAATATTGGATTGTATCATCCATTCCCAATCCCAGACTGACCATGGGACTCTGTAAGTATGGAATTTGTGTTAAGATTTCCAAGAACTCGGTAAGGTAATGATTCAATTTATGTGGTTGTTGATAGATTTTCAAAAATGGAAACTTTATAGCTTGTAAGAAGACCAATGATGAAACTCACATTGCAAATTTGTTCTTGAAAGAAGATGTTAGGTTGCATGGATTTCCAAAAAGTGTTTTTTCTGACAAAGACACAAAATTTGTGGGTCATTTTTGGAGAATTTTATGTAAAAAGTTAGGGACAAATTTCAACTTTGGTTCAACATACCACCCGTAAACTGATGGGAAAACAGAGGTGGTAAACATAAGTTTGGGAAATATTTTAAGATGTTTGGTAAGTGAGCATCCCAAACAGTGGGATCAAGTACTTGCACAAGCAGAGTTTGCATATAATGATTCACCTAATAGAAGTATTGGATTAATTCCATTTAATATTTTGTATGGAATGCATCCTAGAGGAATTTATGAGTTAAGGAATCTAAGAAAACAAGAAACTAGAAGTGTTGATGGTGAAGATTTTGCAGTAGGCATGCAGGAATTGCAGGAAAGGATCAAGAAGCAACTACATGAAAACAACAAAAAGTACAAACAGAAGGCATATTTGAAGAGAAGTTAGTTGGATTTTGAAGTTGGAGACTTGGTCATGGAACACCTCAAAAGAGAAAGGTTTTTCTAACATCCCCGGTCGTCATCCCACTAGTCGGGCAAACGCTACCGTGCGGAAAAAACATTCTCATACTTATATATATAACGTGAATTAAGTCATATTACATACATTTAACTAAACCAAACAGAGTAGTCACAGAATTATGACTAACATGCAGATTTAATGGGATTAGTAGTAATTCATGATTACAGCAGAATACATGATAATATTGCAAGAATCGCAGACATGCATATACTTATAAATTAAGTACAAAATTAACACTTATATTTTATTACTAGTGTAATTCCACCAACCACGTCTAGTCCTTCCATGAACCTCCCAGCCTTAGACCATGCTACTCATCATGCTCAGCAGTGGATCACCCCCGAGCTGGGACTAAGCTCCACCCAAGGCAAAGAATCCTAGTCTAGGCTAAGGTTACAGGGAAAACTACACAGAATAACCGGAAGGATTCTTCCCAGGATGCCTTCTTACGCCCACTACTCACAGACTCTCATTCCCCACATGCCTATTCCACCTAGGAGTATACACCTTCACAAGCACAGTCCATCAGTGCTTCACCTCCCTCTCTAGGTCTCGGCAACAAGATGGATCATGAAGTCTTAGAGCTCTATAGTTGGTGTTGTACTCTCTCTGGAAGAATACCACTTCCCAGCAGACTCCTTCACCTGGAAATAGCTTCTCACAGGCCTAACAGACTACCTCTTCAACTAAGGGCCTTAAAACCTGGTTCTTCAGCCCCTTTCGACTCAATTCCCGCACGGTGAGGATAACCACAACACAACCCCACTCAGGAAAACAGAAAGCAACAACCTACAGACAGATCAGGTATGGATTCATCTCTGCAATGGTGGATAGACTAAGTTCTTGAACTCACAAGTCGACTTTCCCCTCCTGACCATTTCTCTCAACGATGCATAGGTATGTCAAGGGCAGACGCAAACCAATAACGGAATCATACGAATGATGTTTTGGTCTTCAGGAAGATGTCTCAGTTTTCTAGTTCTCAGAGCTCCGTGAGGGTATCCAAAATCAGACGCACAGGATGATGGAATGAGGAGCGACCCCCTCCACGACTGACTTCTGTAATTTTTAACTACATGTGCCTGGGTCAACACATGTCACCCATGAAGCTGCATGCACTCCATCAGCATGCGTTCCTCTCTAGGAACTTAGGACAAAACATATTTTTCACATGGCTTTTGGAATAATATTAAAATATTATTCCCAAGGACTTAATCCCCTAGGCTCAAAAGTTAGCCTCTCTTTCCAACCTTCCAGCCCCCAATCCCTTACCCACTATGTAGAAGGTTAGTCCCCCATCACTCATTCATCATGGTCGATCTGCATGCAGCAGTGTTTATGTTTTTATTAAAGTTCTGCATAATTACATATATAAAAACAGGCTCCTAGCCTTAACACTTAGGCTCTCCGGCCTAATAAACTCGTAAGCCTTACCAGAGTATATTAACTTGGCTCACCATCCTATAAAACATGATATACAATTCATAAACATGATTACAACAGGGCTCATCCTTAGGGATATTACAATCCCCTCCCCTTATTTTTTTGCACTGTCCTCAGTGCAACTTTCACACAACATCAACAAGATTTCCAAAATCTTCAAAAAGATGCGGGTATTATGCCCGCATAGCATCCTCATGCTCCCATGTCACATCCTCAGGACTGTACCAGGTCCACTGGACCTTTACAAGCCCTATAGATCGATTTCGAAGCTGTTTACTTTTCTTGTCCAATATGCACATAGGATGCACTTGCAGGATACCTTCTTGCTCCACCTGAATCACATTCGAATCGATAACATGATTCGCATCAGGTATATACTTATTAAGCAATGAAACATGAAACACATTATTTATAGTCATGGATGCAGGTAATGCAAGCATATATGCAACTGGCCCAATCCTTTCTAGAAATTCAAATGGCCCACAAAATCTAGCTGCCAACTTGGCACAGTTTCCCAGCTTCAAGGAACTTCTATTAGCATTTACTTTTAGGAAAACATGATCACCCACTTTGAATTCTCTATGGGTTCTATTTTTGTCAGCATAACGTTTCTGCCTATCTTGGGTAGCTTTTAAATTCTGCTTAATTTTAAGCATTTGCTCTTCCATTTCCTTGAGCAACTCTGGCCCAATTACTGCCTTGTCAGCTGGATTATCCAAACTTACTGGAGTATTTCACTTTATGCCATAAAGTGCTTCAAATGGGCTCATCTTCAATGATGCTTGATACCCATTGTTGTAAGCGAATTCTACCAAGTGTAGGTAGTCTTCCCATTTTGATGGTTTGTCCATCACATACATTCTCAGTATGTCTTTTATCACTGTGTTCACCCTTTATGTCTGTCCATCAAACTCTGGATGATATGTTGTACTAAAGTTTAGATTTGTTCTAAATCCTTTGAACAATCCTTTCCAGAAATTCGAGGTGAATTTTGGGTCTTTGTCGGACACAATTGTTTTAGGAATTTCGTGCAATCTTGCCACTTCCTTCACGAAAATATCAGCAACATCTGATGCCTTGTGAGTAGTTTTCGTGGAATAAAATGGGCAGGTTTTGTAAGCTTGTCCACCACTACCATGATCGAATCATCCAACTTGCTTGTTCTGGGAAATCCTGTAATAAAATCCATTGTCACCACTTTCCACTTCCATTCAGGAATGGGAAAAGGTTGTAGCAACCCTGCTGGGTGTCTGTGCTCAGCTTTAACCTTCTGGCATTCCATACATCTGGTGATATATTCATCGATCTCTTTCTTCATACCTGGAAAAAAGTAATGGATCCTAAATGCTACCACATTCTTCTGATATAGAGGGTGTCCAGCATAAGTCACTTTATGCATTTCTCTTAGAATCGCAAGTTTCAAACCCTGGACATTGGGTATATACACTATGTTTTTGTACAGAAGTATTCCATTAGCTTCCAAGGTGTAATTTTTCTCTTTCTGTGGTCTGTCACTCTGTTCTAGCTTTGCTACCAAGTCTCTGTACTACAAATCTACATTTGCATCTTCCAAAATTCTATCCTTAATATCAGTCTTGTACATGCTAATGGCTGAAGCATGTATGTTGTGCAACTTTCTGTTGAGTGCATCGGCCACCTTATTTTCCTTCCCTTTGATATGATTGATATCAAATTCATATTAACACAGAAACTCCAGCCACCTACTCTGCCTGGCATTTAAGGTAGGTTGGTCAAACAAGTATTTCAAACCGTTGTGGTCTGTTCTTATTACACATCAAAAATACTCACTTTGATAGTGTCGCAAGTGTTGGTTGCAAGTGTCACATTTTTCTCACAAGTGTCGTAAATGTCAAGGAAGCATACTGCCATGATGCCTATATTGTGTCTGGAGGACACTTAGCACATGTCAAACACTTGATTTGGAAGAGGAGGAAAGGTTAACTGGTCTCATGAACCTTTTTCCATTTGAAAACACTCAAAAAACTAAGTTTTTGAAGGAGAGCGCTCCCCTATACCTCTTCTGGGAGTGCTGGCACTCCCCCTTACATTGTTTGGGAGTGTTATAAATCTCCTTTGGCCCTTCTAGGGGAGCACTGGTGTCTTTAGGAGTGTTGGTGCTCCCTTTAAGCCTACTGGGGAGCGCTACAGCACTCTGATGGCCCTTTTGAGGGAGTGCTACCTATTTTGGGCAGTAGTTAAGTTGTTGAGATGAATGGGGAAAGGATCCTTTCATTCTTGGAAGGTATTTTGATTTGAATCCCTAGTCTAGCCATGATCTTAGGGTATATCCTCAACTAAAGGAGGCAAATCCTCAACTTCCCCAAGGATATCTCAAGCGGTTAAAGCCTCTCCAAGGCTATATAAGCAAGCTTTCTAATGGTGAAAGGGGACTGGAAAGGGAGAATCACACCAAACTTATGATCTTATAAGTGGTGCTGGAACAGAGATAATTTGGAAGTAAGAGACCTATGATCTCGTAGGGAGAAATCAATGAAGCTATCTTCATTCAGATCATGGATCTTTTGAGCAAGGGTTAGACAAGGAAGACTTGGCAGAACTGTTGCAATCCATCTACGACTGTAAGCAATGTTTTATCCTCATTAATATAATTTGTTTGGCTTGTTTCTTTCTAATTCGTGTTTAATCTCACATGAATTTGTCCCTTTAGTAGATAGACCTATTTCAGACTAATCTTGATAGAGTAGGAAGTGGTAGTACTTTGTTTGTCTACAGGGCTTATTGAAGAGCGAAATATTGGAGCTCAACTCGGAGCGTGCAGGGAAAAACACCGGTAAAAGGTACTTATTTTCTCCTTCCTTCTCACACACTAGTCCACCTAGATCTAAAAGGAATTCAGTGACCATGATAAGAAATTTCTGTCTTAGAGTTAAGAGTCTATCTCTTTGAGGAGATCTACCTGTCCGCAGGGAGATTTTCCTTCAACAGAAACTGGCGACTCCACTGGGGAGACACGAATCGAAACGTTTGGTTTTGATTTTTCCTCATAGACCCTGTCTTACCTTTTGTTTTATTAGGCCTTGTTCACCCCTTCATATCTGATTACACTTGGTGATTGACTCTTTACCCCATCACACTCAGCTTGACTGTCAAAATTTGATTGAAATTTTGGTTTTTTTGACATTTTTATGAGTTTTTTTAGCCTAGCGCCCCCCTGCCCATGTTAGAAAGGCACCATCACTCCCTGTAAGTGTTGGAAAGAGTGTTATAATGCCCTGGTGTTCTTTATACCAGAGCGCCAGCCCCTTTTTGCACAAAATCTCTTCAAAAATTCCAGTTTTTGGAGGTCCAAACCCTGTTTCTTACTTGCTGAGATGCTTTGTGATTTAATGATCCTTCCTTTGACCTTTGACATGCTTCCTCCTGAGAAGTAAACACATTTTTGTTCAGATTTTATGCCCTTCTTCCTTATTTTTGATTTTTTGTTGTTGAGAGCTTGAAATCAATCCGTTGTTTTTTTTTTCTCTCCTATCCGACTAAGCGGGAACTCTAGTGAAGGACATTAGAAGTCTGTGACTCTTCTCATTTGGTTCTTTGAGGTCATCTGATCCATTTTATTTCTCCTTCTTTTTGCGTTTTTTATTTTCTTTCTCTTGTTTGATTGCAAAAGGGTGTGTTGTTTGTGCGAAATCTGTGTTTTCTTGTCCGAATCTCTTTGATCTGAAAGGGTAGTTGGCAGGACAAATTTT
>ML782698.1:501098-537779 GCA_009831015.1 Picea engelmannii
TTTGAGCAAGGGTTAGACAAGGAGGACTTGGTATAACTTTTGCAATCCATCTACGACTGTAAGTAATGTTTTTTCCTCATTAATATAATTTGCTTGGCATGTTTCTTTCTAATTCATGTTTAATCTCACATGAATTTGTCTCTTTAGTAGAGAGACCTATTTCAGACTAATCTTGATAGAGTAGGAAGTGGTCGTACTTTGTTTGTCTACAGGGATTATCGAAGAGCGAAAGATTGGAGCTCAACTTGGAGCGTGCAGGGACAAACACCGGTAAAAGGTACTTCTTTTCTCCTTCCTTCTCACACACTAGTCCACCTAGATCTAAAAGGAAGTCAGTGACCATGATAAGCACTTTATGTCTTAGAGTTAAGAGTCTATCTCTTTGAGGAGATCTACCTGTCCACTGGGATATTTTCCTTCAATAGTTCTCAATTCAAATCTCCTTCCCATGAGGTAATGTCTCCATTTCCTCAGAGCGTGAACGATTGCTGCCAACTCCAAATCATGAGTGGCATAATTCTTTTCGTGCTCTTTCATCTTGCTAGACTCATAACAGATTATGAATCCATTCTGACTGAGAACTCCTCCCAACCCTTCTTTACATGCATCTATGCACACCACGAAATCCACATTTGGATCTGCAATCCTCAAGATTGGAGCATTGGTTAACAACTGCTTAAATCGCTGGAAACGTTTCTCACACTCTTCAGTCCACTGAAACTTTTTCTCCTTCCTTTGCAAGGAAGTGATAGGGTGTGCTATCTTTGAGAACCCTGCGATAAACCTTTTGTAATATCCCGCTAGACCCATAAAAAATCTAACTTCAGCCACATTCCTTGGCGCTGACCATTCTCTGATGGCCTCAACCTTCTCGAGATCCACGACGATCCCTTCTTCTGAAATAATGTGCCCCAAGTAATGGATCTGCCTTTGGTAAAACGAACATTTGCTCAACTTGGCATACAGCTGGTGTTCTCTCAACACTTGCAGCACCATCCTCAGGTGTTGTTCATTCTCTTCCTCTGACTTGGAATACACTAGAATGTCATCCAGGAAGACTATGACAAACTTGTCTAGATAGTCCCTAAATACACCATTCATCAAGCACATAAAAATAGCAGGTGTGTTCGACAGCCCAAACGGTACCACTATGAACTCGTAATGACCATACCTTGTTCTAAAGGCGGTCTTGCTGATGTCTTCATCCTTTATTCTTACCTGGTGATATCCCAATCTGAGATCTATATTCGAAAATATTTTTGCACCTTTCAACTGATCGAAAAGATCGTTGATCCTCAACAAAGGATACTTGTTCTTGATAGTTACTTTGTTCAACTGTCTGAAATCAATGCACAGCCTCAACGTCTCATCCTTCTTCTTCACGAACAGGACTGGTGCACCCCAAGGTGATACACTTGGGTGAATGTACCTCTTCTTTAGAATCTCTTCAAGCTGCAATTGCAACTCTTTCAGCTCTGGCATACTCATTCTATAAGGAGCTTTTGACAATGGAGCTGCTCCAGGCATCAAATTTATAGAGAAATCGATATCTCTCTTCGGAGGTAGTCCAGGTACCTCCTGAAATACGTCTTCAAACCTTGTTAGTACCACATGGTCTCCAATATTTAAGACTTCATCTCTGGATGCTTCCCCCACATGGGCTGCAAACAATTGACAACCTTTCATGTAGCACTTTTTCAGCTGCATTGCTGAGATTTCTCTAACAACCACACCTCTGGGAATTCCTTGGACTGTTTTCTGATTCCCCTCCTCATCCAAGCAAGTAAATTCCTTGTTACAATAGTCCAGGAGGGCATGGTGTTGGTCCAACCAGTCCATCACACTTAAACAATCATAAGAGCCTAAAGGCATAATATTCAATTCAACCTTCATGCTCAATCCCTTCATGTCCACAAGACAAGACTTAACCAACTTAGTGAATTTCCTCTTGGGTCTTGTAGCCAACTGCACTAACCAAGACTTTTCATGTTTACTTCTTGATAAATGCAAACTTTCCACCACCCTAGGATCTACATAACTATGGCTAGCCCCTAAATCAATTAAAATAATAAATGGTTGGTTGTTAATCATACCTTCCACTTCAATCATGTGCGACTAAAATTTGGCTTGCTTGTTATCCAAGGCCGCATAGATCCTTGGCGTTCTACTTGCCATGTCCTCCATTGTTTCATCTTGTTGAACATTATGGACAGCTCTTGCTTTGCCATTTTTATGGGGACAATCTCTGTGCGTGTGGTTCTCTTTACAACCCCAACACTGAATGGGCGTCTGTCTCGGCCATTGTTCCCCCACTTCATCCATTCTTAGCTCTCTAAACGATGGTTGTCCTTGAGGACTATTTATGAAAAAGGGAGGTTTGTTTCCCTTCTACTTCTGTTCTTTCTTAAACTTCTTCTCGACATCCCAAGCCTTTCGAAAGGTAGAATTTTCTCTTTGTTATTCATATAAGAATTTCTCTCTTCTTATTGTTTCTTCCATAGTCTTAGGATCATCATACTGAATCTTGTCACCAATGGGAGGTGGCAGTCCACTCAGATACCTCTGAATCTTGACAGCCTCATCTTTGATGAATGGAACATACTTCAATAATTCCAAAAACCTTTGTTCGTAATCATCAATGGTCATGCTTCCCATGTTGAGTTCAAAGAACTCCTTCATCTTTTTGTCATGGTATCTTTTAGTCAGGTATTTCCTCTCGAAATACCTCTTGAATTCCTTCCAAGTGATATCTTTCGCTCTAACGTGTTGCACCTGCAGAAGCTGATCCCACCACATGGATGTTTTTCCTTTTAGTTGATACATCGCAATTCTTCCTTCTGCATGAGAGGAATAATTCTGCAGTTGGAAATATTTCTTCATTCCAAGCAACCATGTTTTGGCATATTCCTCCTTCTTATGTTCTTCATCAAACGTAGGAGGCTTAATCTTCTTCATCTCCCCTTTCAGTTCATCCACTCCAGATCTTCAGTGTTTTATGGTAGGGGATGGGCTTGAAATACTATGTGCTTCCTTACTGGAATGCTTTGGGGAGTGAAAACGAAGTCTTCTACCACTCCTCGATCTTCTTTTTCTCTCAGGGGTCATGCGACTCCCTGTTTTTCTTGTGTCACTCTCCTTTTCCAATTTCCCTTCTATTCTTTCCAGGCTCTTCAACATCTTTAAGTTGAATTCATCCTGTTGATCCCTGACCCTAATGAGCTTTTAGCTCAGTGAGCCTAGGCATATTTCTGCAATATTTCAATGATTTTCATCACATGCCCTTCCTTATCCAATTCTCTTTCGTTCCCATTGGAGTTTGATCCTTCGACTCCCAACTTGACATCCCTTCCTTCTCTTTCGTTCTCTAAATTGGAAGCAATCAACACTTCTTCCATTTCTATACTCGTTGTCGATCCGTGGTTGTCCTAACACTCGTTGAACTCTACAGACACAATATGAAATCAACCAAAGTTTGTCAGGCCTTAAACCCTTAATAAAACTACAACATTCATAAACCAACGCGAATAAGAAAACGTTTTGATTCCACGAATTTTCTGAGCTCTGTTTGGCTTTGCAATTTCCGGCGATATCCCCTGTTTTCTTAGTCCCCAACCCATGCGTCCATGGGCCATGATCAAATGCTAAACTTTTAGGTGCTACAAGGCTCTCCAAACGAAACTTCGGGTTTCAGGATTTTGGGGCTTCGAGGTTTCGGGTTTCGGGTTTCGGGGTTTTGGTCCCAGAGGTTCTCGCACTCTCTTCCCTCTCCAACTCCTGACTCTTGAACTGCCAACCTCTCTCCCCTTGGGCCCACAACATAGTTTTATCCAACCAAGGTAGTGACACATGGTGTCCTTAAGAAGGTCCACATCACTTCCGACGAAGTCATAGGGTCCCACCACTTTCACTTTTCGTTTCAGAGTTTCGGGCATCGGGAGTTTGTGCATCCACACATTTCGAAATTCTGTTTGCCGAAATTCTGAAATTACGGTCTATTCATCTACTTGATCCAATGGTCAAGTTCCTCTCCTATGATCTATGGTGTAGATCATTTCGGGATTTTGGGGTTTCGGGTTTCAGAGGTG
The DNA here is from genome assembly GCA_009831015.1 of Picea engelmannii. Classification (NCBI taxonomy): domain Eukaryota; kingdom Viridiplantae; phylum Streptophyta; class Pinopsida; order Pinales; family Pinaceae; genus Picea; species Picea engelmannii. The sequence continues at coordinate 505,184 of ML782698.1, forward strand.
TTCACCTCTCCTCACTTCCCATCTCCCAACTTTGTGAAATCCAAAAGGTTCTCGCGAATAACTCGAGCGTGACTCCACAAGATCTAACGGTCAAGCCCTCCTCCCAGATCTACGATGTAGATCTTCTCAGGTTTTCGGGTTTTTGTGTCTCAGTGCTCCCCGCTTTTTCCTGACAGTCGAACTCCCGAAAGGCTTCTTGGATATCCTTCTGGCACCTTCTCTGGATCTAACGGTCGTAAGGGATCTCCTTTCCTCCCAATCAAATCCAATGGCTCCAACACTTCATGCATTGAGCTCTCTCTCTCTCCTTGTGGCCATATACCACACCGGATGCGGGTTCTATAATATCGCTACACCTCATGAGCTTTGTAACAAAACCAAGTGACTCCTTGGCACTCAGGAACATTCAAAGGTCCAAAAATTGGTTCTTCCAAACATGATTCCCACCTAAACTTCGGGTCTAATGACCACTTATCCAGCCCATTCAGGTTCAGTGTTGTAAACCACGCTCTAATACCATACTGTAACATCCCTGGTCGTCATCCCACTGGTCGGGCAAACGCTACTATGCGAAAAAAACATTATCATAATTATATATATAACATGAATTAAGTCATATTACACACATTTAACTAAACCAAACAAAGTAATCACATAATTATGACTAACATGTAGATTTAATGGGATTAACAGTAATTCATGATTACAGCGGAATACATGATAATATTGTAAGAATCACAGACATGCATATACTTATAAATTAAGTACAAAATTAACACGTATCTTTTATTACTGGTGTAATTCCACCAACCGTGTACAGGCATTCCACGAACCTCCCATTATTAGACCACGTTACTCATCATGCTCGGCAGTGGGTCACCCCTGAGCTCGGACTAAGCTCCACCCAAGGCAAGGAATCCTAGTCTAGGTTGAGGTTACAAGGAAAACTGCACAGAAAACTTAGACTCTTTTTCCAACCTTCCAACCCCCAATCCCTTACCCACTCTGTGGAAGCTTAGTCCCCCATCATTCATTCATCGTGGTCGGTGTGCACGTAGCGGTGTTTATATTTTTATTAATGTTCTGCATAATTACATATACAAAAACATGCTCCTGGCCTTAACACTTAGACTCTCCGGCCTAACAAACTCATAAGCCTTACCAGCTTATATTAACTTGGCTCACCATCCTATAAAACATGATTTACAATTCATAAACATGATTACAACAGGGCTCGTCCTTGGGGATATTACAGTTTCCTAGGGGGGAATATAACAAATTAAAACTTTAAAAGATTGGTTCATGTAAAGTATTAAGAAAATTTTCCTCAAATGCTTATGAAATAGAACTTCTAAGTAACCTTGGAATTTCTCCAATTTTTAATGTATCATATTTATACACTTTCAAGGAAGCCACATATAATTTCACAAATGCACTTGATAGTGACAACATTTATACCATTGACTGGGAGAAACAACTACCTATAGCACAGCAGAAGCAAATTGAATCTATTTTGGACCAAAAGGTAGTAAATAAGACAAGGGGTAGAGAGTAATATCATTATTTGATCAATTGGAAGGGACAACCTCATGAAGATGCCATGTGGATGACAACAACAAAAATATCTAAGTATGGTACAAGTATTGAATAACTACTACAACAAACCCAAGAACAAGTCTTTTCTTCTTGGGAGTCTGAGGTAGGAGTGTTGGATGTATGGATTGACCCCGGTTCTACCTTAGTTCTCCAACAAAACCCTTTTCACCATCGGCCCTTCTAGTAAACTAGAAGGCTACACCATGCATAGAGTGCACAGTGCAATCTCACCCAAGATGGCTTATGGGTGACTATGGGATACATATGTCTACATTCATGGAAGGGACTGGGGATGCTCCTTTTTACTTCTACTACCACTTTAACATGCATTATACCATAACATTCATCAGATCTATTATTTTATCCATTCAATAACCTTCAATAGTGTGTGTTATAATTAAACTCTAACAAATGCATTCATTTAACCATCCATTCATCATAAAGCATATAAAATTAACACATCACACATAAAGACACCATTTTTACCATGGTTCACCCCCCTAGGCTATGTCCACAAAGATCTTTTTCTTTATTTCTTATTCTTCATCAAAATAGTGATGTGTGCATTACATAATAGGGTTATGAATGGTGCATAAGGCTCACCGTAGTCGCACCAAGCTCCACAGCTTGTGACCTGACCCTCAATTACATCTCAACACTGACTCCATCTAAGCTCCACAGCTCTCAACAACACAAATACTTCGACCCAGACTCAAACCTTCCTTTAAATTAATATTCTTATCAAGGATGAGTTTTAATAAGAGTCAGCTGACCCTTCCTATATATTAGCATTATTTATAAGGAGCTTGAAGAAGGGTCAATTGACCCTTCCCCAATCTTTGTATTCTCATCGAGGTGCGAAGAAAGAAAAACTCACCCAACCTTTCTTCATGCTCATAAGTTTCCCGTTGAGGGAAATATCAAGAAAGGTTTGTTGACAATTCTACAAGCTCATAGGTTTCTCATCAAGGGAAGGCTCGAGGAGAGTCGTTTGACACTTATTTGAGCTCATAGGTTTCTCATTAAAGGAATTCTCATGCAAAGCTTGGTCAACCCTTCCTCTAAATTAATAATCTCATCTACAGGAAGTCCGAGGAAGGGTCAATCAAGCCTTCCTCTAGATTAATACTCTCATTGAGGGGGAGCTTCAAGGAGTGTCAACCAACACTTCCTCTATATTATCATTTTTGTCGAGTGAAGATCAAGAAGGGGTCAACCAACCTATCTTCAAGCTTGTAGGTTTCTCATCAAGGAAAATTTCAAGGAAGGGTTGGGAAAATGTCAAGGAGAATCCTTGGAAGCATAAGTTGACCCTTCTTCTAGATTAATATTCTTGTTGAGGGGAATATTGGAGAAGAATCAATCGACCATTTCTCTATATTATCATAATTTCTCATTGAGAAGAATCTTGAAGAAATGAACAATCAACCCTTCCTTAAGATTATTATTTTCATTGATTCAGAGATAAGAAAATGGTTGATTGACATTTCTTCACGCTCATAGGTTTCTCTTTGAGGGAAATCTCGAGAAGGTTCAAACAATCATTCTTCAATCTCATAGGTTTATCATCAAACCAATTCATGGGGAATGTCCAACTAACCCTTCCTCTAGATTATTACTCTCATCCATGGGCATCCCAGGGAAGGATTAGATAACCCTTCCTCTTGATTAATATTATTTTTTATTTAGATATTAAATAAGGTTTGAACGACCCTTTCTCTAGATTAACATTCTCATCAAGGGGGAGGTTGAAGAAGATTCAAATGACTCTTCTTCACCTTAGTATTCTCACTGAGGTAAATCCCTTTCGATTAATAAACTCATATAGGGGGATCAATGGGAAAGGGTCATCTAACCCTTGCTCTATTTTTATATTCTCGTCAAATAGGTCCTAAGGAAGGGTTGGCCAACCTTTCCTTTGGATTAGAATTTTTGTTGAGTGGGAGCTCAAGGAATATTCAACCAACCCTTTCTATAGATTAGTATTCTCATCTAGGGTATCTTGAAGAAGGGTCAAACAACCCTTCTTCAAGTTTAATATTCTTGTTGATGGTGATTCCAAGAAAGGGTCGACTAACCCTTCTTCAAGATAATAGGTTTCTCATCTAGGGAAAAGGGTCATTCAACAATTAATTTATATCAATAATCTCTCCCAACATCGTTCAACCCTTCGTCAATGTTAGTATTCTAGTCGAGGCCTATCATGGGAAAGGGTTTACCATCTCTTTTTGAGATCACAGGTTTCTTGTTAAGGGTAATAATAAGCAAAGGTCGATTGACCCTTTGTCTAGATGAATATTATTTTCTTTGAAGAAGGTTCAAGTGACCCTTCTTCAAAACTAGTATGTTCTTTGGAAGAGAACCCGAGAAAGGGTTAGCTAGCCAACCCTTCTTTAATACCATATATTTATCATCAAGGAGTATTTTGAATAAGGGTCGGTCGATTCTTCCTTTATATTAATATTTGTCAAGGGAGAACAATAGGAAGGCTATGCAAAACCTTCCTCTATATTAATATTTTTGTCAAGGGGGGCCTTCAAGAAGAGTCACTCCAGCATTCTTCAATATTATGATTAGTGTGATTTGAATTTAAATGAGCTATTTACAATGATAATTTCTCAATGATATACGATGACATGCATTGGGATGGAAGGCCAAATGAGCTCCATGAAATTACTTTTTTCCTTAAGAAAGAATGAAGAAGGGTCGACTAACCCTTACCAATTTACTTTATAAATAGAAATAGGTTGAAATAGTTGATCAACCATAGCTCATATAATGTTGCAATTGAATATTATACTTTTTCATTGATTTATGCATAAGATGATATGTTTATCTTGAAAATGTTTTTATATCAAGTTATTTCATTTTTTTTAAAAGTGTTCAATTAATTATAGGTAAAAAATATCAAGGCTTGTCACTCTTAGGAAATTCAAAAAGATTTTGTTTCTTCAATGATGCAATAGCATCGTCTACAACAATCTAGTATTTAACCCCTAAAGTCTTAGGAAATTTCTGATAGGAAGGTGGTTTCCTCATTGTAATTGTTTTTAATTATTTTGTAATAGTCTAGTGTGTTCGAGAAGAAGGCATTTTTTCCATGAATGTAATAGGAGGTGGAAGAGTTAGATAAATTAGGAATCTATTTGGATCATATCCTATCTTTCAGTATCAGAATCAGGTTGTTGTAAGTTGAGTGTATTATTTGTGTAATTTTAGTCATATTCGATCCTATCTTTGTGGATTGGATTGATCAGGTCCTTATTGTATTAAAAGCTTGATAGGTGAGAAAAAAGGGTGTGAATGTTTATGTAGTTAGAAAGTGTGTGAAAGTGTGCAGAGATCGAATAGATCAAGAAGGAATTGAGCCTTCCTATGTAATTTTATTCCTTCAATGGTAAATGAAAGATCAAGAGTGTAAGAAGTTGTCGAATTATGAGTATTTGATTGTCAATTTTTGTGTATAAATCGTTTGTACAGTGTGATGGAATCGTTTATGATTGTAGGCAAAAGGATCACACACGGAGGGGTTCTAGATCTAATATACATGGAAATTTGGAATGGAAAGGAAAGAAATTATATGGAGGAGAATGATCTACCATCGATCACGATAGGATCGACAGTGATCCTATTTAAAATGACATTGTTGAATTATTAAAGGTGTTCCACTAGTTTAGATCTAACCATTGATGTAGATCAACAGCGTGGAGTGATCGCATATCAGCAAGGTACGAGAAGTTTAACACAAGGTGGTCCGAGATCACATGGTCTGGTGACCCAGAATACATGACACCCATTTATTCATCGAAATGGTTCCACACATAGTTCTAGTGTGGCCCGCAAAGGAAAGGTTGGATAGTGGAGATTAAATATTTGAATTTGAAGAACAATGGCCCTCGTCATAGCAAACCACAACCATTGGAGGTTTTAAGGTCTTGGAGGGCATAAAAAGTCTCGATGTCCTGACACTAAGGTACGTCAAGATGATGTTAGGTTCCATGGTGGCCCCATGATTTGTATTGAGTTTTATTAAAGATAAATCAATAGTCCAAAAAAGATCTGAGATCCATATCAATGACCCAGATTGATCGTGTACCTCCACAGCATTTAAGCTTGTTGTTCTTAGTGTTATGTCATATGATAAAGAAGTTTAATGTTTGAATTTAAGCCTATGGTTCCACTGTATGGTCGCATAGCGAAGGAAAAGAGCTAAGTTCCTGCGTAAGGTAAAATTCAAATTTCTTTTAATTTGGAAATTTTGTTTAATTGACGAACTCTGCAAAACTATTGGATTTCTAAGAGAGAGAACCAGTTTGGATTGGTTTTCATTTTAGTATCAGAGCACATAGCATCTAGGAAAGTATAATTGAATATGGCCTTTAGAATATGAGGAGGAAGAGGCCAAGGTCGAGAAAGACCTTTTGCAAATGTTGAAGTCATTGAAGAAATGAGAAATCTTCAGGCATGATTGGAGGCAATGGAAGATCCTCAATGAAGAGTTGATGACTTAGGAGATGTCAGTGAATAAGAAGAAGAAGTTCGAGAAGTTGAAGAGGGAGCAGATCATGAAGAAGAAGGTGTTGAATAAAAATTAATTCAAGCTATCATGGGAGTTAGTTCTAGACCAAGAATGCAGGTGCCATTATATGAAGGAAACCTGAATGTATATGAATTGATGGACTAGATCATTAATTTGGACAAGTACTTTGAATATGAAAATGTAAATGATGAGTAAAAGGTAAAATTTGTTGTGACATTTATGAAAGGACATGCATTACTCTGGTGGGATGGAATACAAGTTGAGAGGTAGAGCAAAGGCAAGACAAGAATCAAGAGCTGGGACAAAATGGTAGTAAAATTGAAAGGCAAAATCATGCCCCGAGACTATCAACTTAATCTTTTTAGAAAAATGCAAAATTTAAAGAAGATAAGTATGTCAATTATAGAATACAATGAAGTGGTTTATAAATTGAATATAAGAGTTAGTCATATAGAAGAGAATCCTGAGAAACTTGTTATATATCTTAATGGATTAAGATATGAGATCCAAGATAAAATTGGCATTTTATCTCCTAACATTGTTGAAGAATGTTAGGGTCCTAACCCACACATAGGTAGGTCAATATATTCGGATGTAATAAAGGTCAATATTAATAAGGCCTTTCAATAAAATAGAATAAGGCGGATGTAAGAAGACCTAATAGCAGCTTTTGCTTCTAGAAGGATATTCCTCTAGATGCTTCTCTTGATAGACATATTTAGTATAAATAAGGGTCGAGGGTATAAAAACCCTAGTTTGGAGATTATTGTAACAGAGCACTGCTCGACTAGAGGTTGCCCCCTCAAAGAGGCCTGTGCACATTGCTTTCTGAATCAAAGTGTTATTTATGTTTTTATTCTTATATCATTTATGTGTTATTGTGGAGATTATGCTGGTTATATTACTGTTATTCTGCCATTTCTATCATTTTATTTCTATTCTACATACTTTTTATATCTGGTATATTACAAGTGGTATCAGAGCACTTTCCTTGGCAGAAATTGTGGGAATTTTTTTCAGGGTAGAGACGTATTCCAACATCTTTAAGCCGCAGAGATCTGTCGTTACGCGCATAAACCTGCGATTGAGGGATTCATACATGCGGGAAATACAAGTGGTTCTTAAGCGCACATCTGTTGGCCACCCTTGTAACCCCTGTTGGTACCCCTTAGAGTGGTAGTGCATCAGATAGCACATGTGTACAGATCGGCCTAGATTTCCTAAAGCCCTCTTTAGATAAACCGATCGGTCGCCTGACTGCTATAGTGCCACCGAGAACATCACTCGGGAAGATACTCTCTAGTACCTAGGTAGTCGGGTAGTACGGCTAAGAGTACAATATATCCTCCTTAGTTAGTGCCCTGAGATATTGGGCCAAGTACTACTGTTGTACCCCGCACGTATATCAGAGATTTATAGCACAGGGCAAACCCTTGTTTGTAGAACCCTTGAATACATAACCCTTGGGGGACAGAAACATAAACAAATTAAAGCAGACAAGATCTATTGTCGCGCAACTGTGTTCGGCTTGCCAAGTAAATACACATTTCTTTCTGGTTAAGCATTTGGGGATTTCATGGCTACATTATTCTTCAGACCAGAGTATAACTCCGCAGGTGTAAAAAAAAAAAGTCTGGAAATTTTTTCACCATTATTTGAGACCTATTCGATTGGATTCATTTCTTCACCCTTATCACATTCATCCATATCATTTTTCGGCAAAATTTTTGACCCTGCCCGCCCCTTTTTCAATTCACCCATCCTCATGGCCCATACCCGTAGCCAAGACCTAGAAGCTCGCTTCAACACCTTGCAATCCGGTTTCCTCGAGACCCAAAAAGAAGTGAAACAACTCAGTGCTATTGTTTCCTCCATCAATACATCCATCAATACAACCATAAATACAACCATGCAGTCCTCAACGGAGGAAGTCAAACAAGAACTGACCACCCAGCTTGAATCTATATTTGCATCACTCTGCACCAAACTGAAGATCCCTACAGATGACCCTTTCTCTGACACACCTCCAAAGACTGAAGGTGAACAATCCTCCCATTCCCATACCTTTCAGCCCCATCACTTTCAACGTGACCTACGCCTTCCGTGGGTGGATGTGACCAAATTTGATGGCTCAGACCCCACTGGTTGGGTAACCCAAATGGAACATTATTTCTCTTTATACGACATTACAGATGACTTGGCCAAACTCCGATATGGTGTTCTCCATCTAGATCAAGAACGTTGGCAATGGTGGCAATGGAGAAAAACTTCTTGTCAAGGGTATATTGCTTGGACCCAATTTGTGACTGATATTTATGAACGCTTTGACATAGACACCAACCATTTGGGTCATCTGACAAATTTGAAACAATCAGGAACAGTAGAAGACTTCATAGCTACCTTTGAGCTCCTGGATTTTTGAACAGAGGGCATGACTGATGCTTTCTTTCGAGAGTGTTTTATCAGTGGCCTCAAGGATGAGATTCAGGCCCATGTCCTCACGGCTCGACCCTTGAGTTGGGTGGAGTCTACTAAAAGAGCTAAAGGAGCACAACAGGTTGTATCTCCTCAAAACAAAAAACCCTCCTTTATCCCTCGCCCTAAACCCGTAAATCCCACTACTCCCTCCACCCCATTAAAGATCCAAAAATTGACCAGGGCTGAAATGGTTGAATGCCAACTCAAAGGCCTTTGTTATAATTGTGATGGAAAATATTTCTCGGGCCACAAATGTAAGGAACAAAATATTTTAATGGCCATCTCTGAAGATATTTCGAAAGAGGATGTTGAAACTCCCCTTGTGTCTAAGTCACCTGAAATCACTAACATAACCCCTCCCTCAGACCCTCCCGAAGTGGAATCGGTCATTTCCCTCAATGCTCTCACTGGCTTCTCTGCTCCCCAAACCCTCAAGTTAATCGGTTACATCAAGCATCGGAAGGTCATCATTCTGGTTGATAGTGGAAGCACCCATAATTTTATTCATCGCCACATTGCCTAAGAAACTCATTGCTACATCCATGTCATCAACATTTTTCAAATCATGATTGCCAATGGTGGTTCCATGAAATGTGGAGGGCGTTGTGAAAATGTGTGTCTCCAAATCAGTGACTACCACCTAAAATCCCATATGTTTGCTATCAACATGGGTGGTTGTGACATTGTGTTGGGTGCAAACTGGCTAAGAACTCTAGGTCCCATTCTCATGGATTTTAAGGCATTAACCATACAATTCGACCAGAAAGGCCACCAATATAAATTCCAAGGCATCATTTATGATTCACCTGAGGTCATTAGTTCCCATCGCATGGAAAATCTGCTCAAAAAAGGTCATTCTAGTGTCATTTCCCAACTCCATGCCATACAAGCAACAGAGACACCCCTGGTGCCGCAAGACCTCCAAGACCTCCTTTCTAAACATCAAATGGTACTTTCCACTCCCCAAGGACTCCCTCCTTCCTGAGGTGTTCATGATCATTCCATTCCCCTTGTACCCAGAAGCCTTCCTCCCAATATTCATCCGTATCACCACCCCTTTTCACAAAAAAATGAAATTCATAAAATGGTCCAAGAACTCCTTAATGCAGGCGTTATCCACCCTAGTACAAGCCCTTACTCTTCTCTTGTAGTCATGGTCCTAAAGAAAGAAGGTTCTTGGAGAATGTGTCCTAACTTTCGTGCCCTCAACAAACTGACCATTAAAGACAAATTTCTCATTCCTGTCATTGATGACCTCCTGGATGAATTGAGTGGCGCCCAATTATTTACTAAACTTGATCTTCACTCAGGCTATCACCATATACGTATGAAAGAGGCAAACATTCCCAAGATGACCTTTCGAACTCATGAGGACCACTATGAGTTTTTGGTCATGCCCTTTGGCTTGTGTAGTTCCCCCTCCACCTTCCAAAGCCTCATGAATCATGTCTTCCGTCCCTTTCTCCGTCATTTTGTCTTAGTTTTCTTTGATGATATCCTCATCTATAGGAAAACATGGACATACCATCTTACTCGTGTGGATCGAGTTCTCCATCTACTCTCTCAGCACCAACTTTTCCTGAAACAGTCTAAATGTGCTTTTGGTGCCTCGGAAGTAGAATACTTGGGTCATCTGGTTGGCAAGGATGGCGTCAGGGTGGATCTGAAAAAGATTGAAGCTATGCAAGACTAGCCACACCCAAAGAATCTCAAAAGCTTGCATGGATTTCTGGGCTTAATAGGGTATTATCACAAGTTTGTTAAGAATTATGGAAAGATTGCAGCACCTCTCACTGCTCTCCTCAAAAAGAACTCTTTCACTTGGACTCCAGTCGCTGCTCAAGATTTTCAAACCTTGAAGTTGGCCATGTGCACCACTCTGGTTCTATCCCTTCCTGATTTCACAAATACCTTTGTGTTGGAATGTGATGCCTCAGGGAAAGGAATCGGTGTTGTCCTTATGCAAGAGGGTCGACCTTTGGCCTTCACCAGCAAGCAACTATCTGAAAGGAATTTGGGCAAACCCATTTATGAAAAGGAAATGTTGGCTATTATGCATGTCATTGATCTGTGGTGCCCTTATCTCTTGGGGCAATGTTTCCAAATTAAGACAGACCATCAAAGCCTCAAGTACTTTCTGGAACAACGCATTTCCTCCATGAAGCAACAAAAATGGGTGACTAAGCTCTTTGGATATGATTATGACATCATTTACAAGAAGGGCAAAGACAATGTGGTGGCGGATGCACTGTCCCAAAAATATGAAGAAGAAGGATCCATTTTTTCTCTTTCCTTCATTGTACCAGATTGGCTCCAAGCTGTGCGCCAAGAATGGCTACAAGATCCCAAAAGTCCGCATCTGATCCAACAATTGTAGACCAATGCTCCAGCTCCCCTAGGGTACTCTTGGCTCTAGGATGAGCTTCGATACAAAGGTCGTTTGTATTTAAGTAAACAATCAAATCTTAAATCCATGGTACTTTCTGAGCTTCATGCTACACCCACAGCGGGGCACTCCGGGTTCACCAAAACCTATGACAAGGTCAAATGTTCTTTTTTCTAGGATGGTATGAAACAAGACATCTGTAATTTTGTCACTGAATGTGAGGTGTGTCAACACAACAAGGTAGAAACAGTCAAATCTCCAGGCACACTACAACCGCTTTCGATTCCACCTGCTATTTGGAAGGATATCTCTATGGACTTTATTACTGACTTACCCAAATCGGGAAATAAATCAGTCATAATGGTGGTTGTGGATCGCCTTTCCAAGTATGCTCATTTATGCGCTCTTCAACACCCATTTACTGCATCCACAGTGGCTCAAATTTTCATGGACTAGGTCTTCAAGCTTCATGGCATGCCACACTCTATTGTTTCTGATCGTGACCCAACTTTCACAAGCAATTTTTGGCAAGAATTGTTTAAGCTACAGGGCACCCAATTGCATCTCAGCACAGCTTATCATCCCCAAACCGATGGTCAAACGGAAGTTGTCAACAAGTGTTTGGAAACATGTCTGAGGTGTTTTGCCTCTGAAAAGAAAAGTCAATGGGGTCAATGGTTACCCCTAGTTGAATGGTGGTACAACACTTCCTACCATACAGCGACACGCATGACTCCTTTTGAAGTGGTATATGGATAGAAGCCACCTTCAGTTCTCTCATACTTACCGGGTACCTCAAAGGTCCAGGCGGTTGACCAAACACTTACAGCTCGAGAGGATATTCTTCGTACCCTTAAAGAGAACTTGGTCATGGCACAGAATTGCATGAAGCAACAAGAAGATCAAGGTCTCTCTGAACGTCAATTTGCAGAAGGGGATCAGGTGTTTCTGTGACTACAACCATACAAGAAAACTTCCCTCAAGGTCGAGCATTGTCAGAAGCTAGCGCCCAAATTTTATGGTCCTTATATAGTTCTCAAGCATGTGGGACAAGTTGTCTATCAGTTAGCTCTGCCCAATCAGTCGAAGCTACATCCTATTTTTCATGTTTCATGCTTCAATAAGGTGATTGGAACTAGGTGCCAAATTCAAACCCACCTTCCCGAGTTAGCTGAAGAAGGATCCATTTGGCTAAAGCCATAAGCAGTTTTGGACAAGTGTGAGCATCACCTGCGTCAGAGAACCATAAAGGAAGTGTTAGTCCAGTGGAAATATACAACTCCAGCAGATGCCACTTGGGAACCAGCTACCATTCTGCAGCAGTTTCCACATCTCGAGCCTTGAGGACAAGGTTGTTTTTAAGGGGGCGGACATGTTAGGGTCCTAACCCGCACATAGGTAGATCAATCTATTCGGATGTAATAAAGGTCAATATTAATAAGGCCTTTCAATAAAATAGAATAAGGTGAATGTAAGAAGACCTAATAGAAGCTTTCGCTTCTAGAAGGATCTTCCTCTATATGCTTCTCTTGATAGACATATTTAGTATAAATAAGGGTCGAGGGTATGAAAACCCTAGCTTGGAGATTATTGTAACAGAGCATTGCTCGAATGGAGGTTGCCCCATCGAAGAGGCCCGTGAACATTGCTTTCTGAATCAAAGTGTTATTTATGTTGTTATTCTTATATCATTTATGTGTTATTATGGAGATTATGTTGGTTATATTACTATTATTCTATCATTTCTAGCATTTTATTTCTGTTTTGCATACATTTTATATCTGGTATATTACAAAGAAGCATATTAGTTTGCTCTTAAGGCAAAAGAAAAACTAGCAAGAAATCATAATCAAAGAAGTAGAGGTCACAGTTCATCAAAAGACAGAGGACAACAAGGTGGCAGAGGAAGATCTTCAGCTCCAACGGTAGAAGCTAGCAACTCACATCAGAAAGAAAAGTCAACAAGAGGTGGTGATTTCAAAGGGAGAATAAATTATCAAAAAGGTAGGGGATCTTACATCAAATGTTTTAGATGAAATAAGTTTGGGCATAGATCATATGAATGTCTAGAAAATGCTTCCACCAGTAGAAGAAGTGCAAATGTTGTTCAGGAAGAAGAAGAAAGTGTGGAGTCATTTGTACATGAGAATGTACCAGAAGTTGGAGATTATTTGATGATGAAGAGAATATTGTTGAAACCACATAAAAAGATTAAGGAACCTACACAGAGGAAGACAATCACTCTTTAGAACTGTCTGCAAAAGAAAAGGTAAATGTTGTAAAGTCATTATTGATAGGAGAAGTATTGATAATTTGGTGTCTACAAAGATGGTTGAAAAGTTGGATTTTAAAAAGACAACACAGCTTGTTCCATATAAGGTGTCGTGGATGCAAAAGGGACATCTATTGATAGTGAATGAGCAATGTGAATTGGAGTTTCAAATTGGAAGATATAAAGACAAGGTGCTTTGTGATGTTATGCCCATGGATGTGTGTCATATTTTTCTAGGTAGACCTTGGCAGTATGACAAAAAGGAATACATTATGGAATGAACAATGCATACACTTTTGAGAAAGATGGAGGAAAACACACTCTCTTACCATTGAAAGATTAATGAGAGACTGAAGAAAATAGGTCAAAGGTCCTATTGGTCAGTGGAAAATAATTTATGCAAGACATTAAAAAGGAAGAGGTGCCTTTTTCTTTGATTGATAAACCAAAGGTAATTCTCACTAGCACAAATTAAATGATCTTTCTAAAGAAGTTAAAAAAATATTGGATGAATTTGTTGATATTGTGGTTGATGATTTACCAAATTAATTACCTCCATTGAGAAGTATCAGTCATCATATAGATTTGATTCTAAGGGATAACCTTCCAAATAAGGCAGCATATCGAATGACCCCACAAGATAATGAGAAGATAAGAAGTCAAGTACAAGAATTATTAAATAAAGTTTGGTCATAGAAATTTTGAGCCCATGTGCAGTTCCAACAGTGTTAATCCCAAAGAAAGATGTAGGATGGAGAATGTGCACAGATTACAGAGCTATAAACAAAATTACAATTAGTGGGTATCATCATATCATGATTAATGAAGGAGATGAATGGAAAATAGAATTTAAAATGAATGGTTGGTAATTCCCTTTGGACTCACAAATTCCCCTATCACTTTTATGAGATAGATGAATGAAGTACTTAAATAATTTGTTGGTAAATTTGTCATGGTTTATCTAGATGATATTTTGGTCTACAGTCAATATAGAGAAGAACACTTGAGACACCTCAAGTTGGTTTTATAATCTATTGATCAATTTGAAAAAGTATACTTTTGTGAAGAAATAAATAGTTTATTTAGGCTTTGTGATATCTGGAAAAGGCTTGAAGATGGACCAAGAAAAGCTAAAGGATATAATAAATTGGCCTAGTCCAAAGAATTATTTTGAAGTAAGAATTTTTCATGGCTTGGAAATCTTTTATATAAAATTCATCAAGAATTTTAGTGGAATATGTGCTCCAATTATAAAAATCATTAAAGGAACCAAATAACCATTTAAATGGACAAAAGAAGTTGATAAAAATTTTCAATTATTAAAGAAGAAGATAACAGAACAACCAATTCTAGCACTTCCATATTTTAATAAACTCTTTCAAGTTGAATGTGATGCAAGTGGGACTATAATAGGAGTTGTTCTAAGTCAGGAAATGAAACCGGTTGCTTATTTTAGTGAGAAATTAAATGAAGAAAAGAAAAAATATTCTTGATATGACAAGGAGTTTTATGCAATTATTCAAGCACTAAAGAAACGGAGACATTATCTCATTCCAAAGGATTTCGTTCTTTACACTAGTAATCATGCATTGCAGTATATTAGCATCCAAACAAAATTAAATCAGATACATGTCAAATGCATTGAGTTTTTACAGAATTTCACTTTTGTTATTAAGCACATAAGTGGGAAATCATATAAGGTAGTAGATGCATTGAGCAGAGTCAGTTTGATTTTACAAGAGTTCCAAGTAAATGATGTAGGATTTGATGAATTGAAAGAGATGTATAATGATGGTGTAGATTTTAAAGATGTTTATGCAGTCTGCGAAAATCCAATAACCAAAGATAGAACTCAATGGTTAGATTATGTGATTCTAGAAGGTTTATTGTTTAAAGGCAGTAAATTATGCATTCCAAGATGTCCAATGAGGGAAAACCTATTGAAGGAAAATCACAATGGTGGATTAGTAGGACATTTTGGACAAGACAAAACATTTTCTCAGCTAAGAAAATTTTATTTCTGGCCTAGCATGTAGAATGATGTCAAGAAATTTGTTGAAATATGCAGGGTTTGTTAGTATGCAAAAGGAAGGGAAAAAATATTGGATTGTATCATCCATTTCCAATCCCATACTGACCATGGTACTCTATAAGTATGGAATTTGTGTTAAGATTTCCAAGAACTGGGTAAGGTAATGATTCAATTTATGTGGTTGTTGATAGATTTTCAAAAATGGAAACTTTATAGCTTGTAAGAAGACCAATGATGAAACTCACATTGAAGATTTGTTCTTTAAAGAAGATGTTAGGTTGCATGGATTTCCAAAAAGTGTTTTTTCTGACAGAGACACAAAATTTGTGGGTCATTTTTGGAGAACTTTATGGAAAAAGTTAGGGACAAATCTCAACTTTGGTTCAGCATACCACCCATAAACTGATGGGAAAATAGAGGTGGTAAACATAAGTTTGGGAAATATTTTAAGATGTTTGGTAAGTGAGCATCCCAAACAGGGGGATCAGGTACTTGCACAAGCAGAGTTTGCATATAATGATTCACCTAATAGAAGTATTGGATTAAGTCCATTTAATATTTTGTATGGAATGCATCCTAGAGGAATTTATGAGATAAGTAATCTAGGAAAACAAAAAACTAGAAGTGTTGATGGTGAAGATTTTGTAGTAAGCATGCAGGAATTGCAGGAAAGGATCAAGAAGCAACTACATGACAACAACAAAAAGTACAAACAGAAGGCATATTTGAAGAGAAGATAGTTGGATTTTGAAGTTGGAGACTTGGTCATGGAATACCTCAGAAGAGAAAGGTTTCCTAGGGGGGAATATAACAAATTAAAACTTTAAAAGATTGGTTCATGTAAAGTATTAAGAAAAATTTCCTCAAATTCTTATGAAATAGAACTTCTAAGTAACCTTGGAATTTCTCCAATTTTTAATGTATCATATTTATACCATTTCAAGGAAGCAACAGATAATTTCACAAATGCACTTGATAGTAACAACATTTATACCATTGACTGGGATAAACAACTACCTATAGCACAGTAGGAGCAAATTGAATCTATTTTGGACCAAAAGGTAGTAAATAAGACAAGGGGTAGAGAGTACTATCATTATTTGATCAATTGGAAGGGACAACCACTTGAAGATGCCATGTGGATGACAGCAGCAGAAATATCTAAGTATGGTACAAGTATTGAAAAACTACTACAACAAGCCCAAGAACAAGTCTTTTCTTCCTTGGGAGTCTAAGGTAGGAGTGTTGGATGTATGGACTGACCCGAGTTCTACCTTAGTTCTCCAAAAAAAAACTTTTAACCATCGGCCCTTCTAGTAAACCAGAAGGCTACACCACGCATAGAGTGCACAGTGCAATCTCACCCAAGATGGCTTATGGGTGACTGCAGGATACAGATGTCTACAGTCATGGAAGGGATTGGGGATGTTCCTTTTTACTTCTACTTCCAATTTAACATGCATTCTACCATAAAATTCATTAAATCTATTATTTTATCTATTCAATAACCTTCAATAGTGTGTGTTATAAATAAACTCTAACAAATGCATTCATTTAACCATCCATTCATCATAAAGCATATAAAATTAACACATCACACATAAAGACACCATTTTTACCGTGGTTCACCCCCCTAGGCTACGTCCACAAAGATCTTCTTCTTTATTTCTTATTCTTCATCAAAATAGTGATGCGTGCATTACATCATAGGGTTATGAATGGTGCATAAGGCTAACCATAGTTGCACCATGCTCCACAGCTTGCAACCTGACCCTCAATTACATCTCAACACTGACTCCATCTGAGCTCCACAGCTCTCAACAACACAAATACTTCGACTCAGACTCAAAAGGATGCTCGAAGTACTTCGCTCATGAACTCTTAGATAAGATATGACACTAGACTCCTCTAACATCTTCTATTTATACAAAAAGGTGCGTAAAAACCATTACGTCGTGACTCAAAACCCTAATTTCTAAGTGGACATCACTTGTCCACTTTCTAACTGTCTTCCGCGTTGTTGTTCTTCAATCCAACCATTCCTTGCTTTGACTATGTGCTAGTATTCCTTCTTTCCTGGCGCGCTGCTTTCTTTTCCCTTCTGTCGTGCTGCTTTCCCTTCTTTCCTGGCACACGCCGCTTTCTTTATCCATTCCTTAGCTCTTATCCTTGTTTACTGTGCTTAACCCCCAAATTTTCCTACTCCAACAAGGAGAATCTTCTACAACAATCTATTATTTGACCTCTAAGGTCTTAGGAACTTTCTGAGAGGAAGTTGGTTTCTTAATTGTAATTGTTTTTAATTATTTTTTAATAGTCTACCTAGGTGTTCGAGAAGAAGGAAGTTTTTCCACAAATGTAATAGGAGGTGGAAGAGTTAGATAAATTAGGAATCAATTTGGATCAGATCTTATATTTTAGGATCAGAATCAGTTTGTTGTAAGCTAAATTTAGTCTTTGTGTGGATTTAGTTGGATTTGATCCTATCTATGTGGATTGGATCGATGTGGTCCTTATTGTATTAAAATCTTCATAGGAGAGAACAGAGGGAGTGAGCATGTATGGAGTTATTGAGAGTGTGAAAGTGTGAAGAGATCGAATAGATCAAGAAGGAATTGAGCCTTCATGTCTAATTGTATTCCTTCAATGATAAATGAAAGATCAAGAGATTGAAAAGTTGTCAAATTATGAGTATTTGATTGTCAATTTTTGTGTATAAATCATTTATACAGTGTGACGGAATCGTTTATGATTGTAGGAAAAAGGATCATGCATAGAGGGGTTCCATATATGAACTAAAACCTATCCACATCCCTATGTATTCATGTTATAAGTGAGTGGATGGTCAGGATCAAATCGAGAGGATTATATCAACGATCCACAACATTTCAGTGCATCGGTGTTTTCTTGTTGCTTGAATAGGCCCGAAATCCTTAAGTTTGGCGATCTGATATTCGTGGCATATTTGGAATGGCAAGGAAAGGAATTATATGGAGGAGAATGATCTATCGTTGATCACGATAGGATCAACAGTGATCCTATTTAAAATGACGTCGTTGAATTATTAAAGGTGCTCCACTAGTTTAGTTCTTACTGTTGATCGAGAGTGTAGATCAACGACATGGAGTGATCATGTATCAACAAGGTACAAAAATTTTAACAGAAGGCAGTCTGAGATCCCACGATCCAGTGACCTAAAATACATGGCACCCATTTATTCATCAGTGTGGTTGCACACACAGTTCCGGCTTGGCCCACAAAGGAAAGGTTGGATGACAGAGATTAAATATTTGAATCCAAAGATTGATGGCCCTCTTCAAAGAGGACCATGGCCATCAAAGGTTTTATGGTGTTGGAGGGCACAAAAATTGTCGACGCCGAGATACGTCAGGCTGGCGTTGGGTTCCATGGTGGCCCCACGATTTGTATTGAGTTTGATTAAGGATAAATAAACGATCCAAAAAGGATCTGAGATCCATATCAATGGCCCAGATTAATCACGTAGCTCTGCAGCGTTTAAGCTCATGGTTCTTGGCGTTGGATCATATGATAAAGAAGTCTGGTGTTTGAATTTAAGCCCGAGGTTCCAGTGTATGGTTGCATAGAGAAGGAAAAGAGCTAAGTGCATGCATAAGGTAAAATTTGAATTTCTTTTAATTTGGAAATTTTGTTTTATTAATGAACTCTGCATAACTATTGGAGTTCTAAGAGAAAGGACCAGTCTAAATTGGTTGTAATTCAAGTAGTGGACCACAAAGTTGGAGAATTTGCAAATAAATGGTATGTTAGTTAGATTAACCATCCAACTTCTACACATATCTATATAGTTATGAAGTGGATGGAAGCACTATTACCTTTATTAAAATGTTGTGTCTACGAATATGATCAATGAAGACATATTGCATTTCCAAATCGAGGTGATTGAGAATAATACTTATTTTCAACGACAAAATAATCTCATGTTAATAAAATTTCCTAGATCTAATGAAAAAAAACTTCATCAATAACCAAATATCCTGTGCAAAACAAAGTTGGATTTTATCATTATATGATAGATAAAATCAATCAAGGACAAAGAAATAAAGTGATTTGAAAAATGGTAGTCCAGCAATATTTAAAAAAAATATTGCCAAAAAAAAATCTAATATTATGACAAATAAGCTCATTATTACTCATAATGAAAATAATTTAACATTTGTTAAAAGAGCCTGTATCATAAATTTGAAAAAGGATATTAGTATGTTCGCTTTCAAGTCCTTGAAAGTAAGTCATTCAAAGGCGATGTTGTAGAAGGACAATTAAAGCTACAAGAAATCAGAAAGCGGTTATGAAGAACATGGAAAACATTTTTATAAAACTATGAGAAATGAGAAAGCGGTCACAAGTAACATGGAAAACATTTTTATTTAAGGAAAAAAATTATTTATTGATGTTAATAGATGCGTTCCTTCACTTCTCACTTTGCAATTTCTAAAAGTGACTGTGAAAGATGTGGCAAAGTTGGTGTTGTTGCTAGTCACAAGCTTATCAACAGCCATTAGAGAGGTTATCCTTGTGCATTTTGACAAAGTGACTAAACAACTTATTATACCAAATATAAAAATGATGTTGAAAATGAATCTCTTATAATTTATATGTCTTAAATGGGCAATATATTATTTCTACTCAAAATAAGATAATAAATAAAATATGAATTAGTTCATTTCAAATTTTGATACCTTGAAGCTCATTTGCTTCATGTTGATGTATCCTAACAAACCATTAAAAAAAATACAAACAACAAATCCTTCTAATAAGGAATGGGTGAACACTTCGTTCATTGATCAAGTTATGAAAGGAAGGGAAAATGGATATATAATAATAAGCCAAGCCACCCAAGGAAGGAACACATTGGCTCATAATAATAATGGTAGGTATGAATCTCATTTTGTAATATTATTCTTCACCATTAATATAGTTTTGATGTATAATTTGAATTTCTTTAACTAAGGAAAATTTTAGGGGATAAATGTCACCCATGGGTTAATTTTCCACATTTGTTTCCAAAAAAGTATTCGATAATTTCCATTTTTTTCTAAAATGATTCACCCAAATTTCATAGGATAAAAACATTTTACACTAAAAATTTTAGGAACTTTATAAAATCCTTAGAAATTTGAATATTTTTACAAAAATATTGTCAAACATTTTATACTTGGCATTTTAATAATTAGCAAGATTCATCAAGGTTTATACACTTTAATATAAGTATTAATCCATAAAAACATTCCATATTTTTAACTATTAAAATGTGTTGTTTTGTAGAATTTCCAAAACAAATGTTTGGATATTTTTTATGTTTCGAGAAAGGATGGCCTAAAATATAAGATGACTATTGTTTTGATATTAAATGATTTATGGAGAAAATGGTGGACAATTTTTGAACTTTATAGAAATGGTTCAATGGCATGCTCTCCTAAGAGCATCAAACAATATGACTTAGTTTAAAATAAAAGAAAACAATATGGCTCTAATTTTGTTTTACCATTGTTTGACAACGATGAATAAGAATTGAACATTGTAGCACAAGAAATAATGGATGGATCTATTCAGTTGAGTACAACATTTAACCCTCATGTTTATGCAGAAACTTGATTACAATATTGCAAGTGGGTCAAAGAGGAAAGAACTCCTAGATATATTATTTAAGAACTCCTAGATATATTATTTGTGAATATTTAAAAGTTCAAGATGGTAAATTCTATAATGTCCAAATAGTCTATGAAAAATAGTGGTTGAAATCTACAAAATTCTACCAAATCTTTTTGCACAACTGTGCACTATTCTATGTGAGGAGAAGCAAACAAAATCTATAGGGAAGATGAGGAAGAGAGAGGAAGAGGAATAGGAGCCTAAATTGCCTACGGTTTCCACAAATATATTACATATATTTATTAAGTCAAAGGAAACTAATGATACAATGTAAACTAAGGAAAATGGTTCACACTTTATTTGTCACGGTAATTATCTCTCTTCATTATGAAACACATTGATTGGCATTAGCTCTCTTCAACCTCTCTTATGTGAACTTGTTATTATTGATATGACTTCCTATATTTCTATGTGGACAGACATTGATGCCCTTGAATTATTATTTTTTCTCAATTCAAATGCTTAAACTTTCACATGCAATTTTTTAATTAATATCTATATAACATATATGGTTAAACAAAAAATCTCTCGACGCTACAAAAGGACTAAGAGAAATGTAACAGAGTCCCCATCCATTGGCGAATTTAAAGATTATTCAAATGATTTCTACATGGAGTTCTTTGTCATGTAGTGTTGAAGAATTCCATTGAAATTAAATATTTCCCCTACTTTTCATATGCAAATAGATTGGGATGATCCAAATCAACCACTTTCTGATATACAAACTTGTAAAGGTTTCAATTTTCCTTTGAGAGAATATGTATTTGCAAAATAAAGGATTCAACACTTCTAGGATTACATAGTTGACACACATACCTCATCTGAAGATACAATTCTTTCATTCTATATTATATTTAGATTTGTTCATTCTATAAAAAAATCTAGAAGAAAACAATCAATTTCATTCTATAAAAAATCTAGAAGAAAATAATCAATTTCAATCATGCAGATAGTTCATCAAGAAATGTACATGAAATGACAAGTTTTTATAAAAAATGATTATTTGATTAACAAATGTGTATGTTATGTTATTTTTTTTATATCCTAGATGAAATTTATATATTGTTTATTTTAAATGGAAAATTTGATCAAAATGATGAAGGTGTTAGAGATTACTAAGAAATCCAATTAAAATATAGATGATAAGGATAAAAATGGTGAAGGACAAAAAGGAGGTAATTTTAAATGTTTGAATCAATGTTATTCAAAGCTTAAATATTGTAAATTGCTTTCAATGGATACAAATGAAAAATACATACATTTGTTGCTATGTAGGGGATGGTGATACAAGCAAGAAGCCTTCAAAAACTATTGTTTTATACTAAACAAAACAAAAAAACAGAAGATTAGAAAAAATTAATTCATATTTATTATGTAGTTTTTAGAGATATTTTATTTATAAATAGTATCTAATAAAAATCATTCTTTAAATAGTTCAATCTAGCATGGAAATTGGAAAAGTAAGATCAGTTAACTCTAGTGTAATCCATAATCAATCCTCCCTTACCAAATTAATCACAAGTAAAAAAACTCTTTCTTAGATCTTTCAAAATCTATAAAAAAAATTATTATACAATATACAACACAAACCTTTGCTTTGTGCAAATTCACATAAGAATGTGTTGTTGATAAAACTGGAAGATTCTAACAAAAGAGAAATCAAAGATATAAAAATGTTTACCAAGACAATGAATTTATATACAAGCCAAAATTGTATCGGTCACGACCACATGCAGATTTTTTGGAGTTATATGCTTGCAAATTTCAAATTGAAATTTAATCGACCAAAAATAAAAGTGACGAGAGGAATTTGTTCAAAAAATTTCTTAGTTCAAAGATAAAAATTGGGAGGAAAAACAAATTTATATATTTGTTGATAAATACACTAAAAATGGTGGAGGAAAATCACAAACAATATAAAAATATATATATATAAAAATTTGGAAATTATTATTATTATTATTATTATTATTATTATTATTTTGAAAAAAACATTTTAAAGATTAATAAAATTAAAAAGAAACCAACTAAAAATTACTTTGTACATAAATCTCACAATTTATTTTTTAAAGATGAAAATAATCCAATACTTAGATTGTGGGAGTGTCTCACGTAAATAGATCCAAAATTTGATATTAGAGTTATTCTCCATGTAGATAGTTTCATGGCACTTGAATGAAACATGCAATAGACTTTAAACATTCTTGTATGATATAAAAAAGATGTAATTGAATGAGATATGTAATATATTTCAAACATAATGTATAATATTAAAATATGTAATTTTGAAATTGTGATGATTGTTTTTTAAATTTATTATACAAATTTTTATTTTTAATTAATCATTTAAATTTTTAATTATTATTATTATTAATTATATTATTATATTTATGGAAGTAAATGACATTTACATTAACTATATATTTTTAATTTAATGTGGAGAAAAGTTAATTAATGATATATGTGTTATTTTATTTTTTTTATTTTTTTATGTATTTATTATTCCTAATTACACTTTACTTTAATTACATATTTATGATGAATAAATTCTTTAATTTAATGATTTATATATCTTCTTGTATTTGAATTTGTAATTATGGTTTTTATGTCATTCAAACTTCAATGCAAAAGAAATTACTGGTATTGGGAGTAGAGAGATTGATGTTTGGAGTTTCAAGATTTGTTAAATAAATACGAGATTACAAATGTCAACCTGAATTTGTGCATGATTTTACCATTATCATGTACAAAAGTTTATTCTTGATGTTATCAATGTTGCACAAGAGCAATTTGACATTACCTTGTGGTTTGGATATTTAGATTGCATGGAAGTAAAGTAATTCATAAGTCATTTTGATTGGTTGAAGGGTGAAAAGTTTATATTTATTTGGTAGAGAGAGAGAGAGAGATTGCATTCTATAAATGCTACAAAATCAATTCATGGAAGGTGATCCTCCCTACAACTAATGAAATGACATAACAATAAGCATACAAGCACCAGCTAAATTTATGACAAAACATAAATAAAAGGAAAGGTTGGCATAAGACTAAGAATGTAAAAAAACATCAATATTCTCTTACTTCCCTTTCTTCTTCTCGAACTCGATCAATGACGCTAAAGGTGGCTCCACAAGAACAATCTATAATTCAAAAATGGAATTCCCACAATTCATCAAAGATACATGTTCTTTATCATCAAAATTTTCAAGTTCCTAAGCTCTCTTTATTCCGCCTGATGCAATATCCTTAACTACTTCATTTCCCGAGGAATAAAAATATATATGCTAGACTTCCTCTCTAGTCTCCCTAGGGGAGATTATTTCCTTATTCAACACTTATAGACATGTAGTGTTGACCTTCTTTGAATCTAATGTTTTTTGTATTTATTCCTCTTGATCGCCTTCATCAACATGCATTGATTTCCCAAGAAACTACCAACTTTTTTGCATTGGCTTGGGCTCTTTTTTCCTTGGAGGATGAGCTCATGCATGTGGATAAGTATCCCGTAAAGGTCTTGTTTATTGATAGATCTAGCACTAGAATGTCGTATTCTCATTTTCCCACTTGGGAATAATTTTGTTCAGAAGACCTTACTTCAAGTCTACCTCAACACAAATACTAGCATATGTGCAAAAAAACAAAATCAAAAAATTTTGGTTCTTTTGCAGATATTTTCAAGAAAAAAAGGGGGCAATGCACTTCAAATTAAATTTTGAAAATTTTTTAGCAGAATTTACAAAAACAAATTGGATATTTGAATTCCTCTCGGAAAAATACTCAATTTCAAAAAAAAAAACAGTCAAAACGGAGTCCAAGAAGTGAAGTTATCAACATTTTAAATTCAACGAATTTTCAGGTATTTTTCTGGAAAAAGCCACAGGATTTGCACAGTAAATTATTTTTTATAAACCCTAGTTTTTGTTGAAGATTTATTCCAAGAAAAATGGATTTCACTATAAAATATGATGGCCCTGGTATTGAATCATTCATCAAAAAAAGGAAGTCAACATAGGAAGAAGATTGGACATTTTGGGTAGAGTTAAAATTACGAGGTGATGTGGCCATTTGGTGGAAATAGCTTAACTACAAAGAGATGATGGCACTCTCCAAAGAAGAATTTGAAAAAGTGTTGTTGGATAGGTGGTCTCATGTTAAAAAAATGATACAAAGAGCACCAAGGGTTTATTTTCATGTGGAAACTCTATATTACAGGTTCATGGTTGTATTCAAAAAGAGAAGGTTAGTGTTTCTCTTAACCCTAGTTGTCAACACAATTTTATCAATGTTCAGTTGGTTAATAGATTGCAATTTCATGCAAAGAATATTCAAAGCACATAGGTTGAGGGTAAAAATGTTCAATTTTTTAAAGATTTGAAGCTCACTCTGAATAAATATGTGTTGCATTATAATTTTTGTGTCATTGATATGAATATTAATGTGGAAAAGAAGTTTGTGAGACTTTGGTACAAGAAAAAGAAAGTTACATTATAGGATGTGTCTCTTGGTAACAAAGAAGGGCCCACAGGGGCAAGCCAAGAAGTTATTTCAGAATTCGCAGTTGCATCAGAGAATGAGTCTACATAAAGACATGAAGCAAAGCCCCGAGAAGGACATAATAAAGAAGCCGATGAGATCATTAACTCAAAGGAACACCCTATTGTAGAGTTGAAGAATAAATGATCGATTCCTAAAGTTTTTTTATATCGACATCCACACCACATAGAGAAACAACAGTCATCAAGGCGGGGGAAAGAGCATCGACACACTTTTTATGGACCAACATGGAACCAAAAAGAAAACAAATCAAAAGGTGTTTGGAGGAATACCAACACTGCAGGATGATATCATGATAGAGCAACAGCCCCATGGCACTAAAGGTGTGATAAGAATCATGATCAGGGCAACAGGGAAACAATTAGACATCATGTTCGTCTTCCATTAGGATGGATGGATGCTTGTACTTGGTACCAGTTGGCTACATTGTTTAGCCGATAATATTGTATGGCTTCTTCTCATGTTTCGGAGATGAAACATGCAAAGGGGGATGGATGTAGCATACCTAAGGAGGTAATATAGGGTACTTAAGGAGGTACCCAATGGGACTATATATATATATATATATATATATATATATATGACCATGTAGATGAAATAGTGTGAACACAATAAAGGTAAGAAAGCTTTCTAGAAAGTTCCACCTACTAGAATATTCCTTCTCTAGAATGTTCCTAAGAGAGAGAGAAAATGTTATATAAAGAAGTGAAAGCAGGGTATTGAACCATAGTGAAGAATATCGTTATTGTAACAAGCATGGATTGTTTGAGGAGTGTTATCTTTCCATAAGGATTAATGTATGGTGTTACCCTACCTCAAGGGTTTTGTCTACATTCTTATGTTCAATATTTTCGTGAATAGTTTGGTTTATTCTTGTTGAAATTAAGGGTTATTTCTAAAGTATATTTGCATATCTATTCATACACTTAACACCATGAGAGATATTTGAGATGGAACCTTAATCACCTCCATCTCCATATCACTTCCAGAAATATCAAAAAACTTGTGGGGTCACCAACAATGCATACATACTTTGTATAATTCACTAATGTATACCTATATGGGGGTACAACATATTTACAAGAGACAATTGGGAAATGTATTTATCCAATATGGATATAGATATCAAAAATAAAACATGTTGTTTATAGATGAAATTCAATTCATTTAGAAGGCAATAGTCACAACAATTGCTTCAATTTGCCGTTAAATTGGACATTTGATGGTTCATACTGAAAAATAGAAATATCAAAACAATTTTGTGTTCTCTGAATTGTTTTGGGTTTCATCCAAAGATGAGGTGGTGATTAAAAATATTCAAAGCCACTATTTCTGTGACAAATAACAATGGTAATTTGAGTATTAATTTAATATTTTTTGCTATCGTTGAAGAATATATCAGGTGTTTCAATGTTACTATATTGACATAATTTTATTTCAAAATATAAGAATGAGGATGATAATTGCATTTGTTTTATAAATTGATTATTAACAAAATTTATGAATAGTATGTAAATAATAATGTTTTTTCAAAATTGTCTTCCATAGTTGTAATAAATTTACTTAATAATTTTATAATATACAAATAGCAATATTATTCAATGTCTTGCATTTCTTTGCTTGAAGATATAAAAGAGTTATTAAATAAATTGTTGATTATATTTGATATAAATGGAATCTTGTTACATGCAATTCATAAAATATCATTACAAAACATTGTTGCCAAGAAATTCAAACATTCACATAAGTACAAAGATTTATTTTATACCCCAAAAGTTGAAAAAAAAAATTGAAGGTGTTTTAGTACTTTGAGGTTGATCTATGGACATCTACCCAACAAAAAAATGTTAATGACCTTTTGCATTGTTATTTGAGAGAATAGGATTTAAAATGAAGCAATTTAGAATAACTCTAACATAAGATGAGTATGACACGATACTTAGAAATGGTCGTGTTGGTGTTCTACATGTATATCTCAACGATAATAATTTTTGTTATCTTTGAAGAATATATCAGGTGTTTCAATATTACTATATATTGACATAATTTTATTTCAAAATATAAGAATGAGGATGATAATTGCATTTGTTTTATAAATTGATTATTAACAAAATTTATGAATGGTATGTAAATAATAATGTTTTTTCAAAATTGTCTTCCATAGTTGTAATAAATTTACTTAATAATTTTATAATATACAAATAGCAATATTATTCAATGTATTGCATTTCTTTGCTTGAAGATATAAAAGAGTTATTAAATAAATTGTTGATTATATTTGATATAAATGGAATCTTGTTACATGCAATTCATAAAATATCATTACAAAACATTGTTGCCAAGAAATTCAAACATTCACATAAGTACAAAGATTTATTTTATACCCCCAAAAGTTGAAAAAAATATTGAACGGTGTTTTAGTACTTTGAGGTTGATCTATGGAAAATAATAATAATAATAATAAAAATAAACATATATATAATGATGAATAGAATTATGTAATTACAAAACATTGTAATTGTGACAATGTCAATGACACGTACTTGTTAGATCGGTTGTGGCCATGTTTGTTACACATGAATAGTGTCAATGATGTGAAAACTATTGTAAAATACTTGAAACTATGTTAAATAATATTGATAATACTTTTTTATAATATTTTTTACACGTGACAATATTTTATATAGTTAACAAGATCTTTAGATATTTTATATTTGATTGTGTTTAATAAATTTGGTAGTAGTTGTCAATTGGGTGTAGCTTGAGTGGTTGTGAAAAAAAGTTATTGCCCTCCCCACCAGGTTCAAATCCAGCTTTGTTCTTAATGAGACAATTGTTGATGAGTTATATATGATCTATTTCCTGAGTCCCGTCCTTAGAATGAAGGAAAGTGCCCAAACAATTTCCCCCTGAATATATTACTTGGAAAAACAATTCAATAGTATTCTTATTTTTTATAGTATTTCCAGTTAAACAAAAATTAATAAAGTTGAAAAGTTAAAAGTGTTGATTTGCAACTCTAATTATAGAAATCCAATATATATAAACACAATTATTGTGGACAACTCCAATGAAAGTAATCTATGTGACAATAAAAAGATCTGTTTTATTACAAATATTTATAATTATGTATAACTTATTTTAAAGGAGTTGTCTAGTTGTTCTATGAAGTGGTTTTTTTCTCCGGAATCTCAAGATATAAATTTACACACGAATCACTATTTTTTGTTGTTCAAAATCTATTTATGAATGCAGAAATGGATTCAGCCTGCTGGAAAACCCCGGGGGCACTCGGAATATACATATATAATCACTTAAATCTACAAATCTAACAATTTCTCCTCAGATTTAGGGTAAATGTTCCCCAAAAAAATCATCATTTCGTAGAATGTTTAACCTACAACTATTTTAAAAGCCTAATGATATAAGATAAACATTATTGAAAATTAATTATATAATTTAAGTTTTTAAATTGCAAAATCTAGTTCTGAATATACCAATATAAAATTATAATATTACAAAATTAAATTTAGAAAGTGTAAAATCAGAGTCCAAAAATACAAATATCCAATATAATTTTAGAATCTAATATTGACACATTTAGACCCAAATTTTACACTCTAAAAACTTCAATTTTATAATATACAATTACTTCAAATTTAACAAAATTGATATTACCTGCATTAATCATCAAACAGTTTCTATGATTCTATTTATTTTGATTTTTAATTATTTTGATTTTTAATTTGTATTTTACATCAATTAAATCCTAATAATTCTAATTATTATATTAAAAACATCCTAATAATTATAATTATTATATTAAAAACAATGCATACATAGTTAGTAAGATTACGAACATGGCTGGCTAGGCTTTGTTTTCAAGAATCCAGCAGACTCTGCTACAATTCTGGGAGGCTTTTGGCCTATAGACGAAGGAAGTCTCATGCTGAAACGGTGGAGACTTGGCTTCAACCCGGCCACTGAATTCTTTGGACATCGACATCTCTGGGTTCTCCTGCCAGGTCTACCCCTGCATCTTTGGAATCTGCAAGCTCTCGAAAGGATTGGAGCAGCCATAGGACGATTCCTCAAACTTGACTCAGATCTCCTCAAGACTGAAGACAGAAGACTAGCAAAGATCTACGTTGAAGTGGACATACAGGCGGGCCTCCCCGAAGTGCTGGAGATCGAATGGCGTGGTCGACACATCACACAGAATCTGGATTTTCTTGGCATTCCATTCCGCTGCTCCTTTTGCCGAAGAACAGGACATTTGCGTAGAGACTGCTCCAAATTTCCACCTACAGTTGAACCTTTGGACCCAGCCGAAGAGGAGAATTTTAATGGCTACCTCTCTTCTCCTAATCATCCTTTGGAGGTGCCTCCCACACAAAGTGACAATCTGGCCTCGGAACAGGATTTAGTAAGTAAACTACAGACCCTCTGCCCATCTCTCTTTAACACCTTCTCGGCCTTGGACAAGCTCTTTATATCTGATAATGCCGATCTCATTCTGCCCCCATCCCCCACGACTTCATTTATAACCCCTCCACTAATTCCTCCCTTCCCGGCCTCCTCCCATACATCCCCTACAACTTCTACTCCTCAGGCCCCTCTCGTTTCTTCCCCCCCACAGACATCCTTCTCCCAAAATGAGACAGATCTTCCCATTGATGTTGACCCATCCGAACATAACACTCTTGCCGGATTCTCGGAACCTCCCCCTTCGAATACTCAACTGGAAACAAGTATTAGAGCTTTAATTTCTGAACCTACCCTCCCCTTTGCATCTCTCCCGCTCCAAACCTATCATGGTAAGCATCCTGTGTCAGATTCTGAGCGACCTGCTGATCGTCCTTCCTCTTCTACTCTTTTACCATCAGCCATACAAGACCCGACCTGGTCTAGAGGAGTAGGCCAGGAGTTTTCTCCTCTGAAAACACGAAGTGCTAGAAAGAAGATTTTGTCTGACTCGTCCACAGCGACATCAACAAATCTAGCACCGTCACAAGGGGCGCTTAGAGGCCTTAAATCACTGGCAAGAGGTAAGACATGATTTTGCTTTCCTTCAACATCAGAGGGGTCGGAGGACCTCTGAAACAAATCTCCTTGAAAAGAATCATTGAACAGACGCAGCCTTCTCTCATTTTCCTGCAAGAAACCCTTGTCGAAGCTTCATTAGCTAGAGATTTCATGTTTTCTCTTCGTCTGAATTGGCACTCATGTGCGGCAAGCTCTGTTGGCACATCGAGAGGCCTTCTGGCCACTTGGGATCCGGCACATTTCTCTCTCACCCCGATGCTCAGCCCAGGTGGCATTTTGCTAACAGGAAACAGCCTGGAACTGCATAGCACTATCAACCTCCTTAATCTATATGGACCTTGCACTGGCCACAAGGAATTCTGGCAACGCCTAGATGATTTGGGACTATTAGCGGCTGAGAATCTAATAATAGCTGGAGACCTTAATCTAACTACCAGCCGATCAGAAATCTGGGGCGACTCGGCCCAGCCTGACTCCCTGTCCATCTTTTTTCAACATTTATTTTATAAAAATGATCTGATCGATTTAAAACCTCCGGAACTTATGCCGACATGGAGGAATGGACGGCAAGGGACAGCTCATATTTCTAAGCGATTAGACCGATTCTTGGTTGCAGAAAACTTGCTCCCTCCGAATGTTCGTAGCCGTGCTTGGATTCAGAATCATTTCATCTCTGACCATACTTTGATCTGTCTACAAATTGGAGAGGGTCGCGGTGCAAAGGGCTACCCTTTCAAATTTAATTCCCATTGGCTGAAGGATCCATCGTTCACTACTTTGGTAAAATCGGTTTGGTCTGATAGTTCTCTTATTTCCCCTGGAGATGCTCAAGGAAATCTGACCAGAAAGCTTACTAATTTAAAAAACCTCTCAATTCAGTGGCTAAAAGACAAAAAAGTTAAAGAAAAGGCCAAGCGTATCAGCATTGAATCTGAACTGAATATGCTGCTAAAACAAAAGCTACAGTTGCCAAGCTGCGCGCTTTTAGAGCATCGGATTCGGGCACTTGAAGAGGCACATAAAATTTTGCTTCGTGAAGAGGAGGAACGATGGCGATTAAAGAGTAGGATGTTGTGGCTGGAGGGTGGAGACAAAAACACAACATACTTCCATAAAGTTGCCAGCGCTCGAAGATCTAGAAAGCAAATTTGGGAAATAGAAGATGACTCGGGAAACCTCCTCCAAACACAATCTGAGATCAAATCGGCAGCTCATTCACATTTTAAATCTTTTTACAAAGCCTCCCCTGCCACATCTCTTGCTGAGCAGACAGCTGTAGCCAGTTTACTCCCTACTTTTATCACACCTGAAGAAGCTATCTTGTTACACTCTTCCTGCTCAAAAGAAGAACTTCTGGAGACCTTAAAAAGCTTTAAACTAGAGAAAAGTCCAGGACCCGACGGTTGGTCGGTTGAACTTTTCTTACATTTCTTTGATCTTATGGGACAAGACCTTCTGGATGTCATTGAAGATTCGAGAACAAGAGGGATGGTGAGTCCTCATTTGAACAAAACTTATGTAGCTCTGATTCCAAAAACTAATCTGCCCCGATATTTCTCAAACTTCCGACCAATTTCGCTCTGTAACCTATGTTACAAAATCATCTCCAAACTTATAGCTGTCAGAATCCGACCCTTCCTCTCGAGGGCGCTATCCGAGGAACAACTTGGCTTCCTCAAAGGAAGACAGATCCTGGATGCAGTGGGCACGGCACAAGAATGTATCCATACCATAAAGACAAAGAAACAACAAGCCATTCTCTTGAAGCTGGACCTAAAAAAGGCATTTGACTGCCTAAATTGGAACTTTCTTCATCTCATCTTAATTCAATGCGGTTTTGGCCCTGCAGTTACAAACTGGATAATGGGCTGCATTTCTTCGGCAACATTGGCCATTTTAATTAATGATGAAGCTACTAAGACCTTCAGTTGCGAGAGAGGTCTCAGACAGGGCTGCTCCTTATCCCCGCTTCTTTTCATTTTGTCTCTGGAAGGCCTCAGC
>ML782698.1:539107-558801 GCA_009831015.1 Picea engelmannii
AGATTTTTGTTGGGACTTAGCTGATTCGAATCCAAGTAGAGGTGGATTGGGCATGATCAGCCGGTGACGCTGTTATGTAAACTTTTATATCCTTTTGAATATAAAGAGCATTTTTTTCTCGTGGAAAAAAGATTACGAACAATGATGGAACTGAAGCAATCATTTATTGAACTTTTGATTGGTATTGGTGATTCCTATTCCTCGATCAACACAATTGATTGACAACATGCCTTACACAATGGTCAAACCAATCTCACATATTCATTATTTTCCATGTGATCGTATGATTGTGTAGTTAGTCGTGCTTAAATCAAATAAATAGCAACACACAAATAAAGGTATAATAGAAATAACTGTAACTCTAAAATCCATATGTTAAGTTGAATCCGTTATTGGTTTACTATTTTTGTGCATTTTTCTGAATGTTTATCTAACTATTACTCTAAAGTTTATCCACGTTGATTTGTTATTTTTGTGTATTTTTATGAATGTTTTTCTAATTATTCCATAAATATTGAACTTAAGATAAATAAAGCATTTTTTTGAAAGTTTATGTAACTATTTCTTAGCTTGCTATTTTTGTGCATTTTTCTGAATGTTTATCTAACTATTCTATAGGTATTGAACTTAAGGTAAATAAAGCATTTTTCTGAATGTTTATCTAACTATTCCTCTAAAGTTTATTTGCTATTTTTGTGCATTTTTCTAAATTTTTATCTAACTATTCCTCTAAAGTTTATCCACTTGGCTTGTTATTTTTGTGCATTTTTCTAAATGTTTAGGTATTGAACTCAAGATAAATAAAGCATTTTTCTGAATGTTTATGTAACTATTCCTCTAAAGTTTATCCAAGTTGGCTTGCTATTTTTGTGCATTTTTCTAAATATTTTAAGTATTGAACTCAAGATAAATAAAGCATTTTTCTGAATGTTTATCTAACTATTCCTCTAAATTTTATCAGCGTTGACTTGCTATTTTTGTGCATTTTTCTAAATGTTTAGGTATTGAACTCGAGATAAATAAAGCATTTTTTCTGAATGTTTATCTAACTATTCCTCTAAAGTTTATCCATGTTGGCTTGCTATTTTTGTGCATTTTTCTAAATGTTTATCTAACTGTTCCATAGATATTGAACTCAAGATAAATAAAGAGAAGAAAATTATTTAAATATTTCATGACCTAATACATTGACATGCAAAAATATTACTCAAATATTTCATTACTTAATAAACACTTAAAAAAACAAAGACATGGCACTAAGTAGGTAGATATTATAGAAAAGAACAAAAATTGTGATGCATATCAACCACAAAGACACCTTGTGACACTTACTTTATTTAGTGTTACAAAGGGACACACTCCCTAGGTGGGGAGGCTATCTCTCGTGTTTCCCACATTTTCGAGATAGAGAAACAAAGTGGGAGATGTTTCTCCACGTCCCCCTTTTGGGGATATTGGGGAAATGCAAGGGGTTCATTTCCTTTTTGTGGGGAAATCCTAGGTGTCCTCTCACAAAAAAAAATGGACCATTGGACATCCCCTCACGAATTTACTAATGGTCTTAAAAAAAGTCTATTAAAAAAATCAAAACTCTAAATTGAATGTGAATATTTATTTTATGCTTTCATTGTTCACCTTTGTGATTTTTCTATTAAAACTAATATCACATCTAAATTTAAAGAGAAACTGTGGTGCAATAATAAAAAAAATGGAAAAGAGAAAATTAAGATATTATAAAGAGATCATTGACCCTAATCCATAGTATCAAAAGTATCATTTTATTTTAAGCTATCTTCAAGAAGAAAATCAATGTTGCTAAAATAAGAACGAACTCTCACGAGCTCTATAATGAAATGGTGGATTGAACAATTCCTAAAACAAATTAAGATGAAAGAAATTGTCATCTTTGTGATACTAAAAAGTTGGAGGATGAAAAGCATTTTTTTATAATGGTTTGTGTATCCCCACATTAGATCTTAATTTCAAAATATTTGTAGTAATATCAACCTTCATAAACTGTTAACTCATCAAAACCATGGAGATTTAAGAAATCTTATCTTAAAATTTTCCAAGCATGGAAGTGAAATTCTAAAGAAAACCAATTAATTCCTTATCATTTTTTCTTTAGGTCGAATAGGCCAAAGTTGGTCTTAGTAGACAATAATAATCATCATCACCATCATCATCATAATCATTGTTTCTCGTATAATTTAAATTTTTACTTTTTAAATGTTTCAAATAAGTGATATTTTATAGAATTTAAGAAGTGACATTTATAGAATTCAAGGGTGTCTCCACACATCCTTGATGTGTTTTCTCATTCACGCATCCCTTTCCCAATAAATCTGTGAAACATAAATTTTATTTTATAATGGTGCATTCAATAACTGTATAAGGCACCACTTCCAATTATAACGATTCTTCAATTATTAAAACACTAAAAACCCATTCATCTTCATGCACTTGGGAAATTAATGCAAAACCAAAACTTCACCTTCTTCTTAGAAGGTTTCCAGATTTTAGCACTAAAATTTTCAGCCTTTAGAACTGTTGTAACTTATAGTATAAAATGGGAGCAGAAATTTCACAATAATTCACTTCAAATAGTCTCAAACTTCTCGGCTATTCTAGGAGAAAAGATACCAAACAAAGAGATCAGTTTCAGCCCCTTCTATGGCAACTTATCAGTAACTAATCAGATTTGAAAACACACTTTTACGATGGTAATTACAGAAGTATAACAACAATAAAATCAACCCCTTACATTATTCATTAAATGTCAAATCACTTAACAATTTTCCCTTTTACTCATGTATAATCAGCGAGACATAAATCATTGTAAATAGCAAAGCATAAAAAACATATATTGCTGAAATTCAAATCTAAAATGACACAAGATGTGGACAACTAGAAACTTCATATATAAGCTTGAGATGAAGTACAAGTACATACCATAGCTTTCTCTAAAGGCTAGTACAAAAACTTCAACTATCCAAAAAATCTTAACTAGGGTAAATCACCAAATCCTAGCTCAACGAAGAAGATCCAAGTGCAAGAATCTCTCCAACACAACCTCCAAGGCAAGATGTCCTCCTCTTCTCTTCTTTTTCACAAATCCACCCTAGGGTTTTATCTAAAACCCTAATCTCCAAGGGATAAGCCCTGACCCTAGAACTCCAAGATTCTCCAAGAAGACCAAGAAACCATCGCACTTCAAGAGAGAGAGAATACATGGACAAGTGAAGACTTGGGAGAGAGAGAGAGAGGAAGTGCACAGTCTCTTCTTTTAGTCACATCTCATCACAATAGTGAATACAAGTGAGTGAATGAATATGTTATGGAAAGACTCTATTCTTCCTCTATTTATATGAGAGGTAAGGGAGATTAATATTACTATGTGGACCTAAGCCCTTACAAGAAACCTACATGAGCCCTTATAGGATACACAAGTTCTATCCATTCTAAAGTACAAGTGTCACACTCCAATGGCAATGTCGTGCACAATAATGACTCCAAGGTGATGTAGCTACACAAGACAAGTCCACATTGCTCCATCACAAGCCTCCATGGACTCCATCTATCCTCCAAAGCAATGTACTCCATTTGGTCAACTACACCCTGCAAGAACATTGTCGAAGCCCCAAGCGTCCTCGAGCCATCTCTAGTACACCAAACAGGAAACCAAGCTACCATAGTTCAACTAGGGCTTGAAGCCCTCCTCCATGATGCACAATGCTCCACATCCCCAGTAGGGAACTCTCTAAACCACTAGCTCCTCCATGAGGCCTCAATGAAAGGCATCCACCAAACTACCAAGAGATCTCCAATGCCCAAGGGAAGAATACCAAGCCTACAATCAACTGAAGTCAAGCATCCACTAAGCAAGTTATCTCCAGTGTGCATATCCATCACAAACCATCTCTCATGCTACAATCCATCTCGAACCATGCAGAAGATGAACATACATCATGTACCCCAAATCTCATGAAGCACCCCCAAACATGGTGTAAATACTTTCAAAGTAACCCAAAAAACTAACAACTTCTAGCCTCCATTGGTCAACGTTCTTAAATGATCCATTGATGCATGCAATTTCTTCCCATCTTTAAGTGGGCCGCAATGTCCAAGCGTTAGCACATTGTTAGCAAATTTACAAAACCAAATTATCAAACAAAAATGATACGGCATCACTTATTTTCGTTGTTGATCTTAGCAAGGGTACTTGGCCATGCTTTGTTAACCCACACATTGGAGGGGTTGCCACTTGGATCAACAAAGAGATGCACATAAAGATGTCTATGGTTTAATATTTCCTTAACAGTTGCAGCGATTTTATGACCCCAACTTCTAAATTATCCTTCGTGAACCAAATACGAGGTCTTCATATGTTATATTTAATTTAATTTAAATTGAGGCCCACTATACTTATTGGTTGAACCCTTGTATTTTCATTTGTAGATGTTGCATTGATATTAGTGGTTCACACCTTTTTTTCTTTCAAACAACAAGATGATGACTTGTTGTGGGTGATTGTGTGTGTCCCTATTTTTCTCATTTTCTACTAATATTAACTCTTTCTTTGACAATTATGTTGATTCGTTCCCCAACAATGTAGAAAAATTATCTTAACCGTATTTTATGACACAATTATGTTGATTCATTCCTCAACAATGTAGCAAAATGATCTTAACCGTATTTTAAGATTTTGGCCAAAGCTTAAAAATAATTTGGTGATCTTAACCGTATTTTATAGCACAATTATGTTGATCCATTCCCCAACAATGTAGCAAAATGATCTTAACCGTATTTTAAGATTTTGGCCAAAGCTTAAAAATAATTTGGTGATCTTAACCGTATTTTATGGCACAATTATGTTGATCCGTTCCCCAACAATGTAGCAAAATTATCTTAACCATATTTTATGATTTTGGCTAAAGCTTAAAAATCATTTGGTTCAACCATAAGTTGAAAACAAAGATGGCCACAGCCCACCAGCAATAAATTTGGGACATGTTGAAATAGCCATGGGTGGGGCTCAAACAAATTCAAACACCATTGTTAAGAGTACACATTCACTAAGGTTGAAAGGTTATGATACTTGGTGATTACTTATTATTATTAATATTACCATGTAACACATAAAAACATTTAATCTAAATAGAAAAGGGAACGGATATCCATATACTATAAAATATATATTTGTAATAATATATGTGATGCCAGAGCTTTTGTGACAGTATAAGTACTCATTCACTAAGGTTGAAAGGTTATGACCCTTGGTGATTACTTATTAATATTATTAATAGTATCATGTAACGCATATTTATGTACATTACAATTTATTTCCTTCTCTTTTTCCTCAAAGATTTTATGGTTGTGGATTGAGTATCTTGCTCCAAGTCCATCGTTCTTTTGATTAGGGCTCGTGGCTCGTTTCCTCTATGAATCTGTAATTTTTTGTCCAATGTTGCCTTCGTCAGATTTGGGACTCGCCCATCAACATTTTCCTAAACATGGGCTCTGGTTACACAAGAAGAGCAAAAACACACTGATGTTTTGAAACCAACTTGCCAGGTCTTTACACCGAGTCTACTGCAACAACTACAAAGATAACTGAAATAGAAAGCTAAGAATAACAAAAATAAAGAATCAAAACCACTGAAAAATAATGGTTGCACCTACACACCCAAGGTTGGACTGCACCTACAAATAAGAATAATTGAAAAAGACTTTTCTAAATGCATTTGTTAAATGTATTGATAAAAATTGATAAAAGATAAAGTGGGAAATCCTTATTTATTTCAAAAAATAAAATAAAAGCCCTAACTTCATGCTTAAGTTACTAATAAAAGTGATAACACCCTTGTTACATAAAAGTGGTCTAACAGACAAACACTGATATATGATAGCACAAAGACCTAGGCATAGAACATTATAACAAAATCGTGAACTTACATACAAAATAGCTCATATACATAAATTCCATTGTTTAACAATGATGTTGTAGTTTGGTACACAACACAGTGGGAGCTATGAATGGCCACATCTAAACATCTCGCATGTGTGGTGGCCTGATCCTTTGGTCCAAGTTGGACTTAATACACCCCTTTCAAAATTCTTCCACATAGCCTTGTAAGTTGCTGGTCCCCTTGAAAGGGCAGGCATGGGGTGTGGGGTGTTGGTTTCCATCGAACTTAGGTTTCTAAATATGGTGCTGAACGCAGTTTGTGACACTGCAAAGGATGAACTGAAGCCATACAGATAGTGCATAAATTAAAATTCAATTGCTCATCATAAGCCGCAGGTCAGGAAAGAGTCAAACAACATTCCCTCAGCAACAACTTACCATTTTTATGTCCTCGTTATAACCTTTACTAAACACTTCATCCACAAATGAATTGCAACAAAGCGAGCTTACTTTGCAGTAAAATTAAGCTTTCAATTCAGTAATTTCTCATTCTGGAGGACACTCGATATACTTGGTAGAGAATTGAGAAAACCCAGATTCAGCAATTTCTCATTCTAGAGGACACCTGATACTTTGTAGAGAATTGAAAAAACAGATTCCAAAGACAATTTTCCAAAACTATCTTGGGATGGACCTTAAGAAAATGGAGAGAACTGATGCAATGACTTGAGCTTGTTTTGAATTATCCTTGACAGCATTTAGAAATAATATGCAGAAGGAAGCAAGAAATGAATGAATCAAATACAAATTGAACTTACATTGGATCTGGCAGTGGAAAGTGTTGCTTCTGATTTAGCAAGTCAAGATTAAAATATTGCAACAATTGTTTTCAATTGTGATAATTGCAAACTAGTCAAGTTCTTTTCAAAATGATAAATTGCATGATTGATATATAAGATTCCAAAAAATTGATTGCTAAAATGAGCAATCAGAAGGAGCCTATTGACATAGACGTGTACAGCTTATTGACAACTCCCTTTATCAACTTCACATAAGCATACTCTTTTTGGAAGGGAAAGGTTTCAACAGATCCACCTTCATGCAATAGTCCAAACCAATGGCTGCGGCAATAAAAACAAACATACTCTCACCGAGCATAAAGCTTGTGTCAAGAGCATGTGAGAATATAATATTCACATCGAAGTCCACGGGGAGCTCTGCCTCGAATTGACTGAGACCTGTGTTCGGAAAAAAGAACTTTCTAGATTACTTCCCAACATAACTTGAGAGACTCCGCATGAAATAAATATATAAAGATCTTCAACATTTTCAGATCCACAATGTATTGCAATTTATTACCTCTTACAAGACCAAATGCTGCTACAACTCCAGATTTCAACTTAATGTTCTCCAGGTTTTGCCTCACTGTATAGCGATAAGTCACCCCAAATAAAACACAGCTAATAAAGATTATGCCCTCCTTAATTAGAAGCCCTTCAATGCTATTTGCTTGAACCAAAGCAATTGGAATGCTAGCTAATGTGCCAATCAGAGCTGACACAGAGGATGCTTTTATAGACTCAATACGCTCTGCATTTTCATCGATATCTGCTTCTTCCCACTTATTTGAAAGATCGCGTATACTACCTCCAGCTCTAGCTGTCACAAGAGCAAGCTCAGCTTTCCGCACCCTGGCCTCTGCTTCTGAAACCTCCCTCAAACTTTCTGCAATCTTCAAGTGGGAAGAATGCACATTAGAGTCTATGGCCAATGTTACAAAATTCACTGAGTTTGACTTGGACTTGCGACTCAAACTCGGCTTTGCACAGCAAATGAGCCAAAATGACTAATTAGTGAGTCACCTTCGCTGCCAGCGAATCTGACTGAGTGGTAATGAGTATTTTAAAAAAATGGTATTGTCCCAGTTTTTGCCAAGTCCAAGTCAAAATCTCAGCTTCACCAAGTTTATTGCCAAGCCGAGTTCTGTGATTTTGCATTAGACACTGCATAGACAGGAACCTGACTTGAAGGAAGCCCATGGAAGAGGAAATATATGCAGAGCGAAAACTCTTGTGGTCTGCCAACCTCCATAGTTGATTAAAGCCCGGGTCCCTTGTATAATAAAATAGTTTTGATGTGGATAATCAAGTTTATATTGTATGTCAATGCAATGCCATGCCTCCACAGGAATTAAATTCATGGACACCAGATGGCAAATATCACTAAACCATTAGATCCATCCATTATGTTCATCTCATGTGAAAAGGATCAATTCTCCAACATATTATTGCAAAAACAGGTAACCATATAAACATAAACATGAATGCTTCAAACTCGGCTATTTATATTTAATACTGTAGCTGTTTACTCCAACTAAACTAAATGTCAACCTCGAAGGAATTAGCAAAGCTTTTAAGCAGAGTGTTCAATAACCATGTCCGTTTTAAAACTTGAAACATTTTAACATGAATAGACAGACTCGAAGGGCCATTCCGGAAAGCATGGGATGATGGATGAACTCTGTGGAAAGTTGCCCTGCCCATGGCTTTTATATAGGAGCATACAGTTATTTAGTGTCATTCTTGTACCCGAGGTCACCAAAGTTTAACTGAGCTGCTAAAGAGTGCTTCTTTGATTATCTCGTAAAGAAAAAGGGTTCAAATCTCATGGAGGACATGCTAAGCTAAGCATCCAGGTGAGTTTGTGCAATGAAAATGGACTGCGATGGTAACTATTTCACATATATCTAGTACAAATCAGTCAATGGACAACACCGAAAACACTATGGGCTCTACAAACATGCAAGTTATGCAAACAAAAAAGTGAACAAAGCCAAAGAACACATACTCCTGCGGTTCCCTGTACAAACTTGCAGCTTACTTTCAACAAATAATATTAGCTGATGGGAAAATCTTTTCCGAGTTGAAAACATAAAGAGCAAATTCTGGTTCATTTTGTGCAGGGCACGCCCAACTAAAATAAGGCTTCATAAAATGAGATAAAGAGATAGAAATTGCAGCTTCTGCGGTAATCCAGAAGATGTTGCTCTTCTTTTCTTGGAGGTGCTAGTTTGGTGAGGGAATTTGGTCTTGGATACAAGGCCTTTCTACAGTTACCTTTCCGTCACAATTCTACCAGTGGGCTTTCCTTCTCGGAGATCCTCGGTGCTGCCACATATCTGTCAGGACTCAGGAGTGTCTAGCAGGTATTCAGGAAGGTCACTCTTTATTTCCTGTGGTGAAAGAGATGTGCCAAAACATTTGAAGAAAGGCTCAAAGAAAGGGTACTAAAATTGATAAATTCTCAGTTTTGGACTATGTGGCAATTCAATGTTCAGTTCATCTGATTGACTTAAGAAAAGATCGTAAAAAGCTAGATCTATGATCTAGATTTCATGCCCTTGCCTTACATGTTTAAGGTCCTGCTTGTGAACATGCCACGGAGTTATTCTGGAGTATATCAGTAGACTAATATGATCTGAAAGACTCAATTGAGACACCCTACTGGCGGCCGCCAAGGAGAAAGAAACAAAAAACAAGTAGAAGGCTGGTTTGCTGTAATGATGGCTTAGCGTGTACTCTTTGAAGGGATGGTAGTTGCCTCCTTTTTTAGTAATAAAGTATCATGTTTAAAAAGAGAAATATTTTTAAAAAATTTAATTGCAAATCAACTGATGGTCGAAGAAGGGTGGCCAATATCCAGCCTGATAAGCAAAAGGTGGATTATAGGAAATTGGATCTGAATGAGACGGTTTATTTTTCACCTGCAGCAG
The DNA here is from genome assembly GCA_009831015.1 of Picea engelmannii. Lineage (NCBI taxonomy): Eukaryota > Viridiplantae > Streptophyta > Pinopsida > Pinales > Pinaceae > Picea > Picea engelmannii. Next base: position 548,788 of record ML782698.1, read on the forward strand.
TATTGAAAGCTGTGTTTCAGATCCAATGATCTATAATCCACCTGTAACAGCATTCAAAGCTGAGTAGCAAGCTGAATATTATGCAGACTAGCCTCGAAGAAGACTCTAGTCCCTGAAGCTCAAAAAATACTCGAAACAACTAATAAAAGTAGATTCGATAATCCAAGGCACTACAAAAATGAAAAAAAAAAAAAAAACAGTAAGTGACCACATAGGGTGTGGGCATATTGGTAAAGTGCCTTTTGTTCCTGGGTTATGTTACAAGGTCGAAACCTAAAGGGTTACCATGGATATGTCCCTGCAAAGAGTTTCATTTTGCAGGTTCTCATATGCCAAATCTGGTGTGCTGCTTAGGGCTGGGACCCTGGATTGTTTATGTACATTCTATCATCTTTATAATTTTGCCAAACAGATTGCAGACTCTTTGAAGCATCACCAAGCAAGCCCTAGGTTATGATGAGAAAATGCATTTATGGAACTTCAAAACTTAAAAGATTAGAAGAAGCAAATTCATTACCACGGAATCTGCACCTTCCAACCTCTGTATGTACGCCCTGAGCTCAGCAGCACCCTTCTCTCGTTTTTCAATTTCATCAAGCTCTTTTCTAGCACTATCCACTCTCCCCGTTGCAGACCCTAAATCCTTAAGCAGGGCCTGATTCTCTTCAGACTTCAGAAGTTTGTCTACCTCCTCATCAGCCAGGCCAGATAATAGTGGGTCCTCTGCATCGGGCACCGTTTCGCCATCCCCTTCCTGCGAACTGAACAACTTATGTCTCTTCTGCCTTGAATAACTACAATTTTTGCCAGAAACCCATATCACAAAATGCCTCAAATTGACGGTTCTGCTCAATTTGGCTGCTTTGGAGGACATAGGCAGATGATCCAGAGATACCCAATGGCTTTTACAGGTCAAATTTCTTCCCTCTGTCAGTGTGGAGGAACTGGGCAGACGGGATGTAGATGAAATCAGTGCCCATCTTAGAGAATGCATGATTTAGTATGATTTCCAATTCTGATATGTTTATATGATTCCCAATTTCATGTCATATTGAAAATAGAATGCTTAATGCTTTGCATTCTGAGAAGTCTAAACAAATACAATTTTCCCATCACAGTTTCAAGCATCAAGATAGCATGCAATATAGATTATCCTCTCAATATTTGACCGGTTGATTTCAGGTTTTTATTGCAGCCAAAACCCAATCAATCCATATACGGGGAGGTGATGTTTACCTTATCTCTCAACCAGGCAATGGTAGCATCATACGTTTTTTAATTTTAATTTTATCCATAGCGCGAAATTTGTGATGTCACATTCCGAAACAAAAATCAAATAAGAAATGTATGGACGAGTATGATACCAATATCACGAATTTATATGTTTTTAACTTTTTTTTATTTTTATTTTTTTGGGGGCCACGGTGAGGTCTTTCATGAAGGATGGATAAGTGTTTTAAGATTTGTTAAACATAAACTGAAACTGTGTGGGAGATTCACACAGTAGGATTATGTTTAAAGTGATGTAGATTATTTTAGATCTATTTTAAATTTAGATTTATTAAATAGTGAGAGGGATGGAATTTTTTTATCATTTAATTTTATTTTATGTTATTTATTTTGAATTAATTTTTTCAAATGAAAAAATATTACATTTTAGATATAATTTTTTTATCATTTAATTTTATTTTATGTTATTTATTTTGAATTAATTTTTTTAAATGAAAAAATATTACATTTTAAGAAATTCAATCTTTTTAAAATACCTAATAAATCTAAATTTAAAATCAATATAAGCTAATTTAAATTTTTATATCTTATCACTTTATATATATATATATATATATATATATATATATATATATATATATATATATATATATCTTATTTAAATTTTATTTTATCATGTAAAATAAATAACATCTCCCTCGTATTAAGTTGTAGAACATCCTCAAATCAAAATTCTCATAAAAATAACTTAATAAAACTAAACCCCACACAAAGTAATTAAACTACTTACTATATTTACTATAAAAATAAATTATATTTAAAAAACAAATATCCATACATTATGTACGTTTACTACACCGTGAATAATATAATAAAAATAGGATTATAAATTATATTTAAAAAACAAATGTCCAACCATTATGTACTCTAACATGTTTACTACACCGTGAATAATATAATAAAAATAGGAAAGGAATTTACTACATTAAATTATTAATGTAAAATGAAATTTATGTACCTAAATACATATCTTTATTGTTTAAAAAGATAGAGAGTAAGACATATTATTGTAAACCATGGTGATGATAAAATATTTTTCTCATTTCAATTATAAATAATCTTCATAAAATGTTATATGTAATATATCTAATTATAATAGAAGGTTGATGTTATATGAGATGTAATATATCTAATTATAAGAGTATAAATAATCTTCATAATATGTAATATATCTAATTATAATAGAAGGTTGATGTTATATGAGATATAATATATCTAATTATAAATTGATGTTATATAAGGTTTAAAGGAAAGGAAAATTTAAAAAAATAAAATGCAAGACATATTATTCTAAATAATAATGATGATAAAGATGGTTTTTTTTTCAATTATAAATCATCTTCTTAAAATGTTATATGTAGTTATAACAAGTGTCACTACGATAATGATGTTTTTGTTGAATGATTTTATTTAGTTTTGTCAACATTGTTGTTATAGGCTCCACTTCCTTTTTATTGATGACATCCTTATTATGACCTCTGCAAATCCAAATGAATGGAAAGAAATCTCTGATCTCTTCAATACATTATGTTCTGCAACGGACCTTCAAATCAATTGGACAAAATCTACTTTCCACTTTGCCAATATCCATGATCACTGCTTGAATCTCCTAAAGACCTCCTTCCCCCATACCTTTGTCCATCTTTCCATTGGCTTCAAAATACCTTGGTTACTACCTCAAAGTTGACCACTACAAGATTGTTGACTGGGACTGGTTAGTCACAAAAGTAGAAAAGAAAGTGGGCCACCGATGCAACAAATGGCTTACCATCGGAGGCCTCTATACTCTTCTAAAATCTGTACTTGAAGGCCAACCGATCTACTGGATGGCTCTTGCAGCTATCCCTACAATTGTTCTGGGAAAACTCAGAAAACTCTCCTTTAATTTTCTCTGGTCAGGCAACAAGGATCATCACAAACTTCATCACTGCAATTGGGAACTTCTAGCAAAACCGAAGCTCAAAGGTGGTTAGGGGATCAGACACATTTACAAATTCAATCAAGCGCTAGCTGCTAACTCTCTCTGGTGCACTTTGACTTCGAATAGGATCTGGAGAAAAATCATCATAGACAAGTACCTTCCCTTTTCCTCCATCGCAACCTGGCTAAGATCGGAACACAATCTTACAAGAAATGTCTCTCAAACCTGGAGAAACCTCACAAGCTCTGTGCACTGGATCATACGAGGACTCTGCTGGAAGTCGGATTCTGGTTACTCTATTCTAATCGGAAGAGACTGCAGTATCGATCTGGGTAACTACTCTTACATGTCTCCACCTTTAATTGTGAATTTAAATCATCACAACATCTATTATCTCTGCCAAGCTCGTCTTCTGAGCGCCCCTGGGACCCAATCCACAGGCTAGAAATTAGGGAACCAGCTAAATATTCTCTTTGCACTGACAGAGGAATGGAAACAATACTATTTTGAACTTACGCGCATGGGCATCCTTTTAAATGGCGAAGAGGATCTTATGTTATGGGATGGAGGAGATAATACGAGCCATATCTCTATCAGGAACCTTTATACAACCATGGAAAATACAGTTTGGCACACTAACATCATAGGCTAGCGTAAGCAAATCTGGGTTTGGAAAATCCCCATCAAAATAAAACTCTTTACCTGGCTCTCTGCTAAAAATAAAATCCCCACCTAGGATAATCTACAAAAAAAAGGGTGGATAGGCCCAAATATTTGCCACCTCTGTTTTAGAGGCACAGAGACAATCCACCATCTCTTCATTGAATGTCTCTTCACCCAACTACTCTGGGGTAAAATTGTTCAAGACAGCCATATTAAAACAGTTTGGACCGGGACCTCCATCTCCACGTGCCTTAACCATTGGATCTCCTCAGAGAAAGCTTTCATTTCACTCCCCCCTCTTGTCAACTGGTACATCTGGCTAGCCAGGAACTCAAAAAAATTTGACAATAAGTCTCCTTCTATATATGTTGTAGCATTCAAAGCTCTCAGGTTGTTCCACTCTTGGAAATCCATTTATCCTGAACCTACCAAAAAGAATATTTTAAACAAGCCACTCATCACAACAAAATATTCGACGGGATGGATCGATGGCGCAGCCCAACAAAATAAAACTCTTTGTGGTGCAGGGGGTTTGATATTTCACAATACAAACTCGATTTATAGATGGACTCTTTGTTGTGGCCCGGGCACCAACACAAGGGCAGAACTTATGGGTGTCTGGGCCACCCTCTTCTTGGCAACCAAGCTATACATCGAAAATATGCAACTGATTGGAGACTCTAAAGTAATCATCAACTAGCTAAACCACCAATGCAATCTAAATACCATTACCCTTCTAGCTTGGAAAGATAGAATCAGATCACTCTCCTGCAACTTCTAGAATCTATCTTTCACTCACACATCCCGAGAATACAATAGGGAAGCAGACGTGCTATCAAAGACCGCTCTTCAGGGGGAAGCGGGAACTCTTTTTCGTCAATCAATGGTTGGATGGACATAAAGGTCCCACTTATTCTTACAAAATTTTCTAGAACAGATTTCTTCTCAACAATGTTGGAACATTCTAGATTTTATGATCATGGTAATTTGATGTAAAGCTCTTGACGCTCCCCTCTTCTTATGATCTGACCTCTTGCTAATCCTCTTGACTTGTAAACCATTTGTTGGGCGAAAGATACCTGTCAGTGATATCTCTCTGCCTTTGTATCAGAAGTGAAAACATATTATATTTTCCATATAATTGAGAAAAAAATTCAGCTGAAAAAAAAAAGGTGAAATACAGTAAGTGTCAGCAGTGTCAATTCTTGTAAAAGTAGAGTCAATTCAATTTTGTGTTCCATATTCTAGTACTAAAAAGATATGTCCAGTTTTTATTTTTGTTGTGAAGCACTGAGTTATGTCGTCTAATTATATATTTTTTGTATAAGATGTGAATGCCCATAAACATAGAGACTATTTACACATTTCTCGACTAAATAATATATTTTTTCTAAACATTGACTATCTACTATGTTCATTTGAAAGGAACTTGTCTACATATAATGATCATGAGGTGTGTTCATTTGAAAATAACTTATATGAGGGTGGGGGTTGGGGGGAATATAGAGTAAAACATAATAATATGTTTTACTCTATATTCCCCCTCACGCCCACCCTCATATATGAAGGTGGGACCCATATGTTTTACTCTATATTTCCCCCCACCCATGTGCTCATATAGGAATTGTATATATGAGGGTGAGGGTGAGAGTGGGGGTGGAGGGATATAGAGTAACACATAATAACGTGTTTTACTCTATATTTCCCTCATCCCCCTCCTTCATATAGGAATTGTATATATGAGGATGAGGGTGGGGGTCGGGGGAATATAGAGTAACACATAATAACATGTTTTACTCTATATTTCCCCCATCCCCTGCCCTCACATAGGAATTGTATATATGAGGGTGGGAGTGGGAGGAATATGAGAGTAAAACATAATAATATGTTTTACTCTATATTTCCCCTAACTCTCACCCTCATATGGGAATTGCATGCATTGTTGTAGTTAGCTTTCAATAAGCTCAGAACTATTAATTAGTACTCCTTGTAACTCTTATTATGTGGGTGCATCGTTGTAAACTAAGTGCTTGATTAAATGAAGAAAGTTTGAATTTTTTCTTTGAAATGGCATAAAAGTGTAAGCATAGCATGAAATTGTTTCATTTTAGGTTTAAAAGGAGGAATGAAAGCCAAAACGAGACTTGCATAACCATCTATAAACAATGAATCTATATAACTTTTGGAATAAAATGAACATGTACAAAATGGAAATTTCCATTGTTGTTATATATATATCCAATCATTCTTAAAAACTTGTCAATATGCATATATATTCTGGAACATATCCATCTTATACTTCAAAAGAAAAAACCCACCTGCACATATTATGAAATTGAGCCTTGCCCTTCAAATGGATAGAGATATAGAGAGAGAGCACACTAAAGGGTAAGGCATAGTAGTATAAAAAATATAATGGTGACAAAATGCATATAGAATAAAAAGGAGAATAATATTATATGCATAAAAAAAAATAATAAGAATAGAAACCTGTTATAATTTGATCTCTTTAACTTTTATAGATTACGACAAGGAAAGTAACATTTGCACAATAAAAGGTAATAGAGGAAACTTTGTGCATACCCATGGGCACTTCCATGCAATAAATTGAATATAATAAACACTGACATGGGGAGGGAAAATCTTTTTACTAGCAATGCGTCAAGAAATTTAGAATCCAATAATGGTGTCCTCGAAAACTAATTCCCATGTGCTTAGTAAAGCTCCCCCAAATTTGGACAAAGGACAACTACAATATGAATTTATGTTGCTTCAATCCTTTGAGGCAAATAATGAAATTGGACAATTCAATAGAATTCATTTTCCTCTTCCTCATCTCAGCTTCCTTCAATCCTCTTCCGCATCTCAGCACCAAGGACCCAAATTGTTTTGCAAATTGTTATGCAGTTGCTTTAGTCTAAGTTTTCGAAGTTTTGTGTACAGGGAAATTGTTATAGTGATAGAAATCAAGCAGATAAGTGGTTATCTAACAGAATGTAACAAACTTAAAACTTGGGTTATCTAAGAATGAATGCAAAAATTGTGTTCAAACTTGTTAGCCAAACTTAAAAATTAGGTCATATAATTGCATTGTAGCAGAGCTTAGCAATAAGACTCTGAAGTTGTTAGCCAATAGCATGTTTTATAAAACCAATTTAAACATTATAAAAAAAGAAATAATTATTTTGTTTGGTCTATGTACAAGATTGGATAGCATGTAAATATTTGCAGTCAAAGGCTAACTAATTGATGGTCATTGATGAATCGAATGTTATAGTCCCGACCTTCGACGGGGATCAATAAAAGGTTGATGTCATAATGATTAAAGAAAGGGGAAATTGACTTATGATTAGTTTTTAATGTTTTATTAGATAGAATAAATAAAATGAAGTATTCATCCCTCATAATTTGATACTTTTATATTAACTCCGAGTTGAAAAAACTGAAAATTAACTTCTTCTTTTTTTAAAGAAATTGAAATTGTATTTATAAAAAGGGAGCTTGTGTCGAAGCAAACAACTTATTACATAGTGCTAAGTTTAAGCAAGTTTAAGCCTTTATCTAAGGTAACAAAAGGAGTCATACAACACATCAAAAGGTTGATGGAGGTTGTAATTGAACTAACTGCATTACAGAATTTCTTGCATGAGTACATTTTAATAAATTGATTGCATAACAAGATATAAAAACAATACATTTCTAAATTGGATTATGAGTTCAATTTCTTGTCACCACTGACTGTGATCCTAAAGAAAAAAAGTATTCTTTACTACTATAGTCAAAGCTTCTTTGATTTTAAAAAACGCGCCCCCGTGCTGCCTCCTGCGGCCTCCCTGCCCCCGTGCTGCCCCCTGCGGCCTCCCTGCCTGGCAGCTCTGCTGCTGGGCCCCTTGAACCCGTCTTTCCTGCCTGGCAGATCCTGCTCCGGGCCCCCTCTCTTTTGTAACGGGCCCTGCAGCACCTGGGTCCTGCTGCGCGAAGAAAACCCGCCCACAAGGGGTCTCGGGGACCATGGAACCCCCCACACCCCCTCCCCCGGAAGTGATCGCGTTTAAAGCATTGATCGATTCGAACTCCAAGCGTCAGCCCTCAGCCAATCAGCAGAAGTTTGTCAAGAGGATGGACTCCATACCCTCGGTAGCCCTACCGGAAGAAGAAACATGCAGAGCAGCTCTAAATCTCGCCGAGAAAGGTCTCGTAGGTCAGTTCACCGGCCTCTGGCCCTCGCCAAAGTCGGTAGAGGAGTGGACTCAGAGGAATTGGAAGCCGTTAATCAAAGAAGGAATCAGGAGCTACTTTGTAGGTAAAGGCTTCTTCGTCTTTGTCTTTGAAAGTGCAGAGGACAGAAGTCTCATATTCAGAAACGGACCTTATTTTATGGGTCCCCAAGGATTATATCTCAACAAATGGTCGCCAGATTTTGATCCAGCCCAGGATGTCCCAACTGCTGTTCCGGTGTGGGTGCGTCTACCCCACCACCCCCTCCATTGTTGGAACCCGAAGTCTCTCCAAATCATCGGCAACGGATTAGGGAAATACATAGATCAGGCTGCCAGAAAAGATCAATATTCATGTGCTCGTATCTGTGTCGAAGTCGATTTGGATGAGGGCTTGCCCGAAGCCATAAAGCTAACAGCTGCAGGATGGACGCATGTGCAAGAACTGGATTACGAACAAATCCCATTCAAATGCAGGCACTGCCACGGCTATGGGCACTTCTCCAAACATTGCAAGAAAAAGGTTGAAGAACAGTCAGACAGCCAGAGTGGAGAGCAATGGACACTAATACAAAAAACCAACAATCAAAGGAAAAGTACAGGAAAAGGCAGGCCGAATGAGGGACCAAGCAGCTCCAATCCCACCCAAGAAAAGAGCTCAAATAGCAAAGAACCCAGCCAGCACAAGACATCCACAATACCCCCTGAGATACTGGAACAAAGTGCCCCTCCTAAATCGAACAAAGAAGATAAAGAAGTTGAGGAAACGACTCACCTGGAAGTTCCCCAAGATAGCCCTTCAAACCCCACATACGCAGACGTAACAAGGAAAAAACCAGTAGAAAGCTCCGACTCCTCGGAGGAGGAAAATATCGAGCAGCCTACAAGGAAAGTCGGCAGGAAATCCCGCAGAGAAGCAAGGGAAGAGGAGGCGGAAAGGCTCAAAACTCAAGGAACCTAGCCTACACTTGAGATGTCTATTGGGAGAAACTCCAGGAACAGGCCCCCCAAGGGAGGCCCCCATCCCTCTGCTGGTAAATAATGCGCCTTGTCTCTTGGAACTGCAGAGGTCTGGGTAACCCCATGAAAGCAGATGCGGTGAAGGATTTGCTCAAAATAGAGCCCTCAGACATTCTAATGATCCAAGAGACTAAGATAGAAGGGAAAACCCTCCTAGACATCAGCAAGAAGAAATGGAAGAAAAGCGCAGGCATAGCAGTCAGCTCAAGAGGCTCATCCGGAGGGGTTGCAACACTATGGGCAGAGGAGCTTTTCCAGCTGACCAATTCTCATGAAACGCAGCATTGGATCTTCACGGAGCTAACCCACTGCTCAAGTAAGCTGACCATTTCCCTCTTTAATCTTTATGTTCATGTCTTGTATTCTGAGAAAAGAGCTTGCTGGAACACTCTTAATGAATTCCTAGATCAACATTCCCCTAGCAACATCATTCTTGCAGGGGATTTAAACATTGTCTTAAAACCCAAAGAGAAGAGGGGAGGAATTGATAGTAGAGACACCATGCTCCCTATGGTCGAAACCCTCATTCAGCAATGGAACCTCCTTGACTTTAGTCCGTCCAAAGGGCTTTACACATGGTCCAACAATAGAGTGGGAGCGGAACATATTTCAGCCCGTCTGGACAGATATCTTGTTCAAGACACCCTGATGATGAGTAAGAAAATAATTAGCACCAAAATACTGCCGAAATTGACCTTCGATCACAAACCAATTCAGCTCATTCTGGAAGATGAAGAAGATCTTGGCCCAATTCCCTTCTGTTTCAGCCCTCTTTGGGTTGAAAAGGACGGATTCATTGACATAGTGAAAGCTGCATGGGGCAAATCCTTCTCAGGGTCCTCCAGCTACGTGTGGGAACAAAAACTCAAAGCCACAAAGCAAGCATTGAAGAGATGGATAAAG